>QUSF01000431.1:2020-39982 GCA_003676055.1 Chloebia gouldiae
TGGGGCTCCCCGCACAGGGGACTGCACTGGTGTGCCACAGAAGACAGAGGAGCTGCAGCTTCAGCCTGACTGAGGTGGATGCATGGTCTGGGAAGAGTGGGAAGGCTCAAGGGGATTCCCAGAGCTCATCCTGCTGCAAGGATGAGGAAAAGGGAGCAGGAACTCAGCAGTGAGGAGAGCTGAGGGCCAGAGAGCAGCTCTGAATGACACTAAAATCCCAGCGGACCTCTGAGACATTGCTGCTCCTCAGCCAGTGACAGAATGAGTCCCTAAGCATGGGGCTTGGCCGTCCTCATGGAGAGGGGTACCAAGGAAGGCAACAGTGTGATGGAGACTGGAATGGGCTGGGAACTTACTGGCGGAAAAGAGGGAGCAGTTGGGAAGTAAAAGGCAGGTGGGGGAGAGAAGAGTTCAGAGAAGAGCTGAGCTACTGCTTGAGCAAGCTGCAAAGTGTCATTTGGGGTCATCCCAGATTGATTTCATTTTACAAGTTACTGAACAAGTTTATTTTTTGGGTGGTGGCATGTTTTCCCTTGGAGCTGTACACTCTGCAAACTTGAGCTGTGTTGCTGAAATGCTCAAGCAAGTCTGTACTGCAGGGCACCCCATTTCTCCTTCGGCTGATTGCAGCCCAGTGCTGAGCTCCAGCAGAGCCCTGACAGCGCCCAGAGCAGCCTCAGCACCCATAGAGCCCGGCTGCAAGGAGAGAAACCAGAAAGCGCCCATCAGCTGAAAGCTCCTGTCCCCTTGTTCCAGCCGCCCACGGTGCCCAGGCCATGCTGGGTGTGCCCAAACCTGGGCCTAAACTTCCCCATGGATTCTCTGTCTGGAGGAGAGCAGGAGAGCAGGACATGTGCCACCTCCTCAGCAGCCGCCAGAGCGGAATGCCCATGAGCCCACTGCTGCAGTCTCCCAGCACTGGTATTGCCCCTGTGGCCAGAGATGAGCATCCAGCTTGAGAGAGCCATTATGGGAACAAGATCCACCCCCAAATGATCTCCTGGCCCCTCCTGAACGGTTGCTTCCCCATGACCAGGTGGTGCAGCCGGAGGCCCAGGGACCAGATCGTTGCTGCCTCGCCTTGGTACTGTTGGTGGTGGATCCACTCTGGTGGGCTGTAGGACAGGGTTCCTGTGGAACACAGAGTTCAGCAGGGGGATGCTGCTGCTCCCAGAGCCTGGCCCCAGCACCCCTGGGCATGTGGGGGCTGCCCCAGTGGCACGGGGTCGGACCACTGCCCTCTCAGCAGCACCTGGGGCTTGTGTACAGACTCAGGGCTGGAAAAGAAGCCACTGGTGCTAGGAGAGGGCAGCAGAAACCCTGGGAAGGCCCAAGCATGACACACAAAAGAAAAAGTCACTCAGTGGTGGAGAAAACCCGCTCTCCTCCCTCCCTGCAGGGCCCCCAAAAATGTTAACAAGCCAAGGCAAACAAGGGGAGCAGAGCAATCCAAGCCCTTCCTCGCCTGCACACCACAGCATCTGGGGCAGGGGGTTATACCCCCCTCTCTGCTACCCCCATGGGGTTCTTTGTCGGGCTGGCTGCTCCAGCTACAGCCCCAGCCCAGGGCACAGTGGGTGCTGAAGGCAGGGCTGGGAGCTGGACCCCCTCACACCCCCACCCAAATAAACCTGTCTCCAGCATTAATCCCATCCCGGCTGCAGTTTGGGGAAGCCCCAGTGCTGCACCCTGGCTGGGCCATGAGATGCCCAGGAACATCCCCTGGCAGGGCTCACCTGCAAACTAGATGTAGGCTGTGTCTCGGAGGAAAGTGCCACTGCCAAAGTCGATCAGTTTCAGCTGCCCGGTGGCCAGGTGGAGCAGGATGTTCCCTGGTTTGCTGTCCCTGTGCAGGACCCCGCAGCTGGTGCAGCGCCGCACGGCCTCCAGCCCCTGGCGGAACAGCCCCGCGCCTCTCCTCGGACAGGAACCCCGAGCGCCCCCCCGAGCGCCCCGGGCCGGCCATCCCCAGGCGTTCTCTCCTGGCCCCGGGACAGCGGCGGCTCGGGGCCGGCGGCCGCGCTGCCGAGCGGCGGAGCTCGGGCCGGGGGAGCCGCAGCGGAGGCGGCGGCAGCGGCCGCGCCGCGCGTGTCCTCCGCGGGGCCGGGAGGAGCCGGGGCCGGGCCGGGACCGGAGCCCATGGCGGGGCCGGGGCCGGGCTCGGGCCGGGGGAGCCAAAGGGCGGCGATGCCGCCCCAGCCGCGGGCACTGATGCCCGCCCGGCAGCGGCACCGCCAGCACGGCCAGAGCCGGGCGGAGGCGAGACCGCGGCGGGACGGGCGGGGCGGGGACGGGGCAGCCCCGCCCGGGGCCGGGGACACGGCCCGGCCGGGCAGGGGGAGAGGGAGAGCGGGAGAGGAGGGGACAGCGGGACAGGGAGAGAGGGAGAGGGACAGCGGGACCGCGGGACAGGGAGAGGAGAAGCAAGAGAAAGTAAATAAAGTCGCTTCTTTTTCTGCTGCCGCTGCAGCTGAAGCTGCGGGGCCGCGTGTCCCCGTGTCCGTGTGTCCGCTGCCCGCTCGCCCCCGCGCCGAGCCCCGCGCTCGCCGGGGCAGCGCCTGAGCCTGTCCGAACACGGGAAATTTGCCCTGTTCAGCCCAGACCCAGAGTCTGGACTCCTGCACAGGGGCACAGGAATCCCCTCGGTCGCTGCTGTGCATTGTCCCTGCTGAGGGTCAAACATTTTCTGGCGCATTCCCTGAATGCTGAATTTGTACCTGACCCAAGCACTGCGCACTTAGTGTCCAGCACTGCTTGGCAAAAACAAACAGGGGAAGGCAAACTGTGTGTAGCTCATGGTATTTTAGAGTGTCTAAAACTTGCCAATTCGTGGATCTTAGAGGTGAGATGCAATTAGAATTCATGGGATGGAGAAATGCAAGATGGAAAAGGGGAGCATAAAAGAAAACATAAAAACATATTGGATTGTTTTTTTCCATTTTCTTTTAATTTCTTAAAAGCTGTTTCATTCTTTTTCACAGTCCTGTTTGCTCTTTCCAAGAACCTTTCCAGAGAACGAGGAAGCTTTGAACAGCTTCTGTCACAAGATGTGCCACCAGCTGCAGCTTCTCTTGGCTTTCCACACTGTGTGTGCGGTTTGACTCTTGCAGCAAAGCAGGACAAATATTTGAAGAATTTGACAGCTTCTTCTTTCTTTTCCTTCTGGGCTGGGCAGTTGTGCCATTGGTGAGGTTTTCATTGTTAATGTTCTACCCTAAAAAACCATGACAGGCTACCAGGAATTGTCAGGGTATGCAAGCCTGACTGAATGCAGAGAAAGAATCTCCAGAGCCTGCAGCCACAAATGGAGAGCTGTGTGATAATCATCCCAACATCCCCATGGACATCTTAAAAGTGATGTAGAACATGAAAATGGGCTGACAGAGGGAGTTTGTTTCTGAGTTCACTGTAGAAGATTCCACATCTGGTGCATTGGCGCATAAATCAAGAGTTCAATGAGTTCATAGAAAGCACCAGAACAAGCTGGTCATCTCAGTGGATGACTGAAAGAATCAGAAAAGGAGAAACGCAGGGTATGATTTGGTGAACTTTCCCTATACAATTGATCATTCTTCCTAATAATTTCCAATCCATTCCCTCTGCTTTTGTCCTTCCTAACAAGGCCATTTTCATCCCAGATTCCCCATGAAATGAGAAGCCTGAGCTTGTGGAAGGGCCTGAAAGATGCCCTGTTCCTCTGCAGGGACACTCAGGCTGTAGCAGGAGCTGGAGCCCTCTCTGGGGAAGCCTCCTCCGAGCTGGAATTTGTGCCATGCTGGGAGAGGAGGAGGAGGAGGGGGAGAAGGCTGGGCGCTGGAATTTGTGCCGTGCTGGGAGAGGAGGAGGAGGAGGAGGAGGGGGAGAAGGCTGGGCGCTGTGTGGCAGGAGCAGGAGGTTTGAGCCGCAGGACATTCCGTCTGCGCCGCTGCCCCTCAATGTGGGGAAGACTAGTGGACACTGGAGCGGAATATGGATGACACTGCGGGGAACTGGGGGGGCCTGGGAATTAACTCAGGTATATGGGGAGGGACTGGGCTGTGCTGGGAGGGACTGGAGGGGCACTGGGGCTGTACTGGGCTGTACTGGGGATGAACTGGACTGTGCTGGGAGGGACTGGAGGGGTTGAATGGACTGTTCCCGCCTCCGACGCCTCCCATTGGCTGAGGCTCCCGCCCATCACAGCCCCCAACCAATCAGCGCCAGGGACAATGGCTTTGGGGGCTGTGCCTGGAGTCTGCACCATCTTTTCTTTTGCCTACAACTCCCATCATGCTCTGCGGCCCCACAGAGGCCCATTAGGGCCGGGACTACAACGCCCGTCATGCCCCGCGCCTCACAGAACCCCGGTACCGCCCCTATCTGTCCCATCAGTGTCCCCCAGACCCTCTCGGATCCCCAAGTACCCCTCAGCACCCATTAGGGACCCCCAAAATATTACTGGCAAAGTACAAAATCAAGAAACTTTGGAAAAGCATTTAATACAAATCCAATCCAACATAAAACACTTGTCATAGTAGTAACTTCATTCACTCAGCCCATTTAGCCTGGAAAGCCTTAAACACTTAAGTTGTTCAGGTACCCAAAAATGTTCCATATAAAGAGCAATAGAAGGAGAGGAAAGCGAGAGAGAGACAGGAAGACAGAAGTTCCATAGGAAGACACACATGTGGCTCCCATCTCCTGAGGTTCCAGTGTGGGTGAGACACAAACCCCACGAGAAGGCAGAGACCATACCAGAGGCTGACCTTGTGCCCTTTCGTTTTAAGGCCCTGGGCCTTCGTGGGCCTCCCCCCAGCTGGGACTTCTGATTGCTCGGGCATTCAGAGCTGAGTTAGTGCTCTCCCAGCTGTGTGACTGACTGACAGCTCAGCCCAAGGTGTCTGGGGACACTGATCTCATCCAGCCTCTGACAGCAACAATGGTGACACTGGGGAACCTCATGGAGCCAAGGGAACATGGGACAGGCTGATGCCTTAAGTTTTAGCTTCCATATTTTCCCAATTTTGTACTGCATCAGTCTGTAACTCTGAACTTCATACAGAGTGTCAGAAAGTTCTTTTCACAGTGTAGTAAAACAATCCTGTTAGAGCCCATGAACCAAGGACACCCCTGCATCTTCAGGCCCAAAAAGTGAAAACAACAGCGAATTGAGGAGAGCAGACTGGGAGGATGGGACTGCATAACCTGAAGGTGCAATTCGACAATTAACCCCAATACGTAAATGAACCAAAACTTATAAAATTCTGAAAATGTGTTACCTGGCATCCATCCTGGGTGCACCCTCAGCCAGACCCTTGTACGGCCCAAGGTGAATCCTTTGAAGGCCTTTTTAATAAATCCCCACTTTATTCCTGTAACACTGTCCACCTCGGCTCTAGGTGGCCTCTCAAGGCATCAAGGCCTGGCTGTCTGGGCCAGCTGGGGGCCACCTGACAGGTCCAGCTGGTCTTGGCATGTCAAGGGCTGCTGCTTGTCAGCCCCTGGAGCTCTGTGCTCTCCTTCCTGTGGAAAGAACTCTCCTTGTCCTCCAGGTGTCCATGGACAACATTTGGATTCCTCCTATTATTTTGCTTCTATGCAAAGATTGTTCCCAGATGAAATCTGCCAGGACAGACAGATCTGGCTGGCTTGGCCACCCAGGGGCCACCTCTCATCTGCCTTTGAAACACTGGGACCCTCTGCTTTTCTTTCTTATGGGAAAAAAGCACCTTTCACATCCAGGCACCCATGGCCAAAGTTGGGAATCTGCCTCCAGGATTCCTTATATACAAGGATTTCTCCCAGGTGAAAGCTTCCAGGAGAGACAACTCTGGCTGGCCTTGGCTTCCAAAGAGCTGATTCTTATCTGCCTTTGAAACACTGGGGCTTTGTGCTTTCCTTTCTGATGAAAAGAACTCTTCTTCCTGCCCAGGTGCCCATGGCCAAAACTGAGATTCCATATCCAACATTCCGAATATCCAAGGACCTCACCCAGATGAAAGGTGCCAGGAGAGACAGGTCTGACTCTCCTGTGTTATGGTGACCACCTCTCATCTTCTTCCAAAACACCTGGGCTTCATGCTTCTGTTTCCTATGGGAAAAACCATCCATCTTGACCAGGTGCCCATGGCCAAAGTTGGGGATCCTCCTCCAGAATTCCCTAGATCCAAGGATTTCTTAGTGATGAAAGCTGCCAGGACAAATAGTTCTGGCTGGCTCAGCCTCTCAGGAGCCTTCTCTCTCCGCTTCTGCCTTTGACACACTTGAGGTCTGGGCTTTCCTTCCAATGGAAAAGAAGATTTCTTATCTACATAGATATAGCCGCAATTGGGGTTCACCTCTCAAATTCCCTATATCCAAGGGATGCTTTCAGACAAAAGCTACCAGGACAGAGAAGTCTGACTGGCCTAGGCCTCTGGTGGAAACCTCTGGTGGCCTCTGGTGCCCTTCAAAGACCGGTGTTGTATCCATTCCCTCGTATGGAAAAAACTGTACTCCTCCCCTGGGTGTCCATGTCTGAAATTGGGATTCCACCTCTAAAATTCCCTATATCCAAGGGTTGCTCCCAGCCAAAATCTGCCAGTACCATCAAGTCTGGCTGGCCTTGGCCTCTGGTGGCTGCCCCTGCCACACTGGGGCTCGGTTCTTTCCTTCCCATGGAGATCACTGTGACACTGTGGGCACCTCATAGAACCAAGGGGATCATTGTGGCACCACTGGAGCCCATGGAACAAAGGGCCCATGGTGACACCACGGGGCTTCATGGACCCAGAGACCATTATGACCCTGTGGGGCCTCATGGAACCATGGGGACCATTCCGACCCTTCAGGGCCTGGTGTCACCAAGGGGGCATTGTGACACCTCAGGGCCTCCTGGAAGCAAGGGACCATTGGGACACTGTGGGGAAGCCAGGTAACATGGACCAGGTCTGGCTGGGTTGTCCTGCCAGTGGCCACCTGACAGGTCTGACTGATCTTGGGATGCCAAGGGCTGCCTCTTATCAGCTCCTGGAGCACTGGGGCTCTGTGCTTTCTTTGCTATGGAAAAGAACTGTCTCTCTTTTCAGATGACCATTGCCAAAACTGACACTCTGCCTCCAAAAATTCATATATTCAAGGGTATGTCTCAGAACAAAATCTGGCAGCTCTGGCTGGCCTTTGCCTCTAGTGGTCACCTCTCATCTGCCCCTAAAACAGTGCGGCTCTGTTCCTTCATTCCTATGGAAAAGAAATGGTCTTCATGTCCAGGGACCATGGCCAAAGTTAGAATTTGGCCACTGAGCCTGGCCGGTCTCACGGAACCATCGGCAGCCCCGGGCAGATATTGACTCTGCCAGTGCTGCCATCCTCCCTGCAGTGAGAAAAAAGGACACAGGCCAGGCACACAGAGGAGCAGCATGAAGACACCGAGGTCACTGAAGAGGAAGTTGAGTCCCGGATGGGAGGGATGAGGAGATGCCTTGATCTTGGGGCTGAAATCCTCTGCTAAAGCTATGGAGAAGGATGTCATTGATACATCAGACTCTCTTTTTCCCTAAAATGCATTGAAAATAATGGGGAGATGACTTGTTCAGCAAAGGCCTCCATGCTAAAGAAAGCAAGTGTTGCAGTAGCTGTGATCTCATGAGAAGTTTGAACAAAGAAAGAGCAGAGTGATGAGACCCTGTGCCCTCAGGGAGAGAAGAAGACCTCTGTTCCCAGAGATGAAGATGATTTCAGAAATAGATGAAGAGAACCTTTGCTCTTAAACAGCTCATCTTTAAACCAATACCCCATAAGTTCACATGGCCCCTAAACACAATTGTGGAAAAAGGTGTGAAAAAATGGGAGGGACTTCACAATTGCAGATTTTTCCAGGAAGCTGCTATCTGTGGAAATGAAAATCCATAAGATAACTTATGGAGAAGTCTCCATAACATTAAAAAGAGGAATTTCTCTTCTTAATGAACTGAAGAAAGACTATTCTTGAAGTGGTAAACTGACTGAAAATTTTAGGTTTTGTCACTTTACATTGTCAGGTTGTATGGAGAGAGGAAGTACTCTGAAAGTTTTGTTCAGATTCTTATTACTCTTTATTTTAGTTACTATTAATAAACTTTTCTTTATAACCTTTTAAAGTTTTGAGCCCACTTTGCCTTTCTCCTAATCCTATCTCACAGCAGGAAATGAGTAAGTATATTCTAGTGAGTGCACTGGTAATTAGTCAACACTGAACCCAACACACTAATTGATGCATTAACCAAGAAATGGCAAATTGGCAAACCAAAACCACTGCAGAAACTTCCTGATGAACTGCCCCAGACCAGAGGGAAATCAAGGCAGAGCCATGGTTTGTCAGGACTTGCTTGATCCTAATGTGCCCGTGGTACATTTGGAGCTGAGCCCTGGAACCTCAGGGCCTGAGAGGAGATTGCACAAACCTTTCCAGGAGTCAGAAGAAAGACCCAAAGTGTCTCAATGCATTAATGGGTCCGACTAAGGTCCATCCCCGACACAGGCTCCTCATGGACTCCTTGGAGAAGAGAACTGGAGGCCAGGATGGCACAAAAACTTCTCAGAGACTCAAAATGGCACAAAAACCTCTCAGTGTGGAAAGGAAAATCTAAAGTACCTTAAAAAAGTTGAGTATCTCAAAGTATTAATGAGCCCCACTGAGTGTCTGTACAAGGCTCTCAAGGGACTCTTTAAAGCAGATAATTGGGGTCATGATTGCACAAACCTCTCACAGAGTCTGGATCAAAAGGGAAACACCAAGTACCTTAACTGAAGTACCTTGAAGCATTAATGGGCCCCACTGAGTGTTGTTCCTGACAAAGCCTCTCCAGGGACTAATTACAGCAGATAACTGGAGGCCATGATGGCACAAAGTTGTCAGAGACTGCAAGGCAAAAGCAGAAGCCAAAGTCCTTTGAAAAGCCTGCAGTCCCTGGGAGCATGAAGGAGCCCCCAGGGCCATTCCTGACCAAGGCTCCCCAGGGACTCCTTCCAGCAGATCCTTGAGGCCACTGGGATGTGGGCTAGGGGGGGATGCTGAGGGCAGGACCAGGGGCTGACAGTGCCCAGCCTGGCTGGGGCTGTGCCAGGAGGCCCCAAGGTCTCAGGACAAGGTGTCTCCTCACAGCCCTTGGTGGCACAGACCCTGCTGTGCCCCAGGGCACCAAGACTTGCCTTCTCTTTGTCCCCACCTGTCATCAGTGCCTCCAGTTCTCTGCTCTGCCTGGGGCCTGGGGACACTTTCTCAGTTGTGTCACTCCATGGGACCCATTAAAAGTCCAAGAAACTTTGGAGCTGGATTCTAACTTGGAGTTCTGCAGAGGTTTCTGCAGCTCCCTCTCAGGGCCTGATGTTCAGGGCTGAGCACAAAGCCCCAGAGGCTCATGAAAGTCCTTGTGCTGTGTCTGTGCTGCTGAGCTGGGCCGGGCTCCTGGCACAGAGGGTGATCCTGGTAAGCAAGGAGAGCTTCAAAAGCACATTTCTCTTGGTGAGCAGCTCTTCTCCCAGCCCAGCAGGGCTGGGGCACTGCCTGCAGCCAGCCCGGGCACAGCACAGAGGCACAGAGAGCTTCAATCAGTCAGGGCTGGGAAGGGGCTGAGAAGTGCCTGGGGCAGAACCACTGCCAGCCCTTGGCACAGGAACCTCTGGCTGCAGGACAATGCAGCTGCAGCTCCTGCAGTGATCTCCTACAGCTGGAACATCCCAGTGCCGACAGACCCTGTGAGTCCATTCTCTGCTGATCTCTTGTGCAGAGCAGCCAGGGGTGCCAGGGCTGTCCTGCAGAGCAGGGTCCTGCAGCCCAGGGCGCTGTGCTGGGCAGGGACTCTGCTGCCTGCCAGGGACAGCTCTCAGCCGGCCCGGGGAGCTGCTCCTAGCGCTGGCCAGGAGCTGTGGGGGGAAGGAGCCACCCTGAGCAGGGCAGGTGCTGCTGCTGAGAGGGGCTGGCTGGGGCAGGGCCGCTCCCAGCTACAGACCAGCCTGGACACAGTTCCGGAGGACACTTCCCAAAGAAGGCAAGTCTGGGATTGCTGTAAAGGTCAGGAGCTTTCCTGGGAGTGTTTTCAATTTCCTGCTTGGTGATGGATGGGAAAGATGGGGGGATGAGAAAAACATTTTTGCTTTTCATATATTTTTCATACATTCTTAGTTCTGTAAATTATTATTATATCAATATAAATCTATAATCCTTACCTAACTGTATTAAACTTTTAATTAACTGTATTAAAGTACTATTATATACTTAATATAATTATAATCCTTAATTAACTCTAGTACGTTTCCTTACCTTTCTCTTAGATTTTAGAACAATAACTTGACTGTCTAAATACATTTATAAAATATTATATAGTCTCATTTTCAGGTAAAGAACCTACAAGAAGGACATTTTGGATTTTGAATGTGAGTAGTCATAAATGAAAGTGAGGCAGAAAAGCCCTTCTACCTACTCTAATGGGTTGAGCCAGGGTTGTGTAACTGGGGCAACTGAATCTGCTATTGGAGGTTCCTTTTAAATATCCTCATTAATTAACCTTAATGAATTGTTGAAGTCAGAGGCTGGGTGTGCCCACTGGGATACCTGGAAGCTTCCAATAAAATTCTGGTTTTTACCTTACTGTTCTAACACTGTTGCAAGGGGGACTTTTTTTCCCTTTTTATTATAAACAACAGGGAATGAGAGAAGCAGAACAGGAATTGCAATCCCAGAATGACAGAACATTCTGAGTTGAAAGGGACACACATCAAAGGAATGTTTGAACATTTACAGAGACTCCAGAACTGTGACTTTGGGTGCTCAGTGTCTCTGCTGGGAGCCTCCCAAAGGGCCTTCAGCCACTCCTCAGCCCTGGACAGCAGCAGCATCACCTCTGCAGGGCCCAGCAGGGCTCTCCTGAGCTGCCCTTGCCCAGCTGCACACAGACCCTGCCCCAGCCCGGGCCCTGCACACAGGCAGGTTTCTGTAGGGCCGGGCCGAGGGCACACAGGGTGGGATGGGCTCTGTGAGCACTGGCAGGGACAAGGCACCTCTCAGGAGGGAATGTCCAGGCCCAAGGAGATGCTCAGGGAAGCAGAGGAGGCTGAGCAGAGCAGTGCTGGGGGAACAAGCACATCCAGCCCCTCACATCTCTGTGAGGGTGGCAAACTCTGAGTGCAGCAGGAATGCTGGGGATTTCTGACCTCAGAGAGCCAGCAATGATGTGTGGGTATGTCCTAGGTTGACTGTATGATGCCTTTATCCCCAATCGTCTGCCCTGTTTACGTTGAATAATAAGTGAGTTCTACACCTTTAAGACTTGTTCTAAGAGTGGAAAGTGGGGGGGGGGGGGGAAGAAGCAGAGTTTGTTTTCAAGAACTGCACTCCCTCCTCCACATTCCTGCTCCTGGACTGTGTTGTCTACGGACGGACAGGCAGCGAGACAGAGCTCTCCTTTGCTTTTCTAGTTAGTTTTAGCTAGCTGAGGCAAAGAAGTTCCCTGGACTGTGTTTTTTCCCTTTCTCTGGACCTGCTCTGGACTGGACACCAGAAGAGCAGCAGCAGCTTGCACCTGTGGCCCAGCGGGCCAGGCCTGGGCCGCGGCATTTCCAGCGTCAGAGGGACTGATCAGAGACTGAGCGAGCCGAGCGGCAGCCTGGGGGATCTTTTTTTTCTGAGTTTGTCTCTCTCTTGGAGTGGCAAGAGGTTATATTGTTTAATATTGTTTAAGTCTGCTCGTTTAATAAACAGGATTTTCTCCACTTTTCTCCAAGGAGGTATCTTTCCCGAACCGGTTGGGGGGGGAGGGGCCAATTGAATCTGCTTCCTAGAGGAACCCTTTGGGGGTTCTTTCCCAAATTTGCCCTGAACCGGGACAAATACATTATTGGTGCCCAACTAACGGGGCTCGAGAAAGTGGAAAAAACCTTTATTCCTTTACGGATTGCATGTTGGTTTTGCCTGTTTTGTAGTGGGTTAAAGCAGTCAGTAGCCATGTTGCTTACATTTATAATGTCTCTTGGGGTGGAGGCTTTCATGTGGTTCTGGTCTCTAGGTTTTTTTGAGGTTTTAGTACTTTTCTGGTCACTAGGATTCTTGTCCCTTACACGTAGTTTCTACAGTAGAAGAGCACGGATTAAAATAGCTATTGTGTTGGGCTTGGTGATAATGATTTATAAGGCGCTTGGAAAGATACTGGAGTCTGTTCAAGATATGTATGGTTTATGGTTTTTTCGTCCTACCCTGCATCCTAGTTCCAGTAGTATGTTCTGGGGGTTTATTAGTAATTGCACCCGGTTTGTTAGAGGAGGAGCAGGGGATGAGGTTTTCCAGCCTCTCTTTTCCTTCTTCTCTTTTGAATCTGTTATGTTACTTTTTGAAAATGTTCAGTTTCCTCTGAATGTTAAAGAGACCATCTTTCTGGTATTTATTTTGGTAAACTTCCTTTATACAGCCTGCAGCTTCTCTAGAGTGAAGGCTGAGGTGTCCAGAGGAGCTGATGAAACCCCTCATCCAGGTGTGAAAAATCTGGAGTGGTGTGGAGAATGGGAGGAAATGGGCCAGATCCTGAAGGAATTTTCTGACCCTGTAGAGTGGGATTTTCCATGTGAACAAATTCAGAACCCACATGAGGTAGCAAAATACCTGAAAGAGAAGTTCAATGATGACTCTAAGGAGAAAAGGAGCTTTGCAATAATATGGGCTCTGGCTTATGCTTATCACACAGTGGTAGATACTGTAGGGCAGCAGACAGAGGAAGGGAGGCAGGGAGATAAATCAGCAGCTATCGCAGTCACTCAGGCTGCAGCCAACCCCCCAGCTACTCAGGCTGTAGCTAAACCAGACAGTAACCCTAAGCCACTGGCAGTGGCTGCAGGAAAGAAGAAAAGCAAAACTGACCAGCCAGGGACTGATGATGATGATCCAGGAGAAGGACCCTCAAAGCTAATTACTGACACAAAAGCCGGAGTGAAGGCAACTGATGCAGGATCAGAAGCCACTACTGAGTCCTATTCCCTGAAGGACCTTCGTGGCCTAAGAAAGGATTACACTCGAAGACCTGATGAGTCTATAATTAGTTGGTTGGTCCGTCTTTGGGATGCTGCAGGGGAGGCTACAATTCTGGATGGCTGGAGAGGTGGAAAAAAGCTAATTGGCAGCGTAGAGGAAAACCAATTTGGGCTGCTGAAGAGTGGAAAGACATTGCTACCAGGATAGAGAAGCTACCTGTGAAAGTTCGCCATGTAGATGCCCATGTCCCGCGCTTCTTCCCCCCCCCCCCCCACCCGCCACTTTTCACTCTTAGAACAAGTCTTAAAGGTGTAGAACTCACTTATTATTCAACGTAAACAGGGCAGACGATAGGGGATAAAGGCATCATACAGTCAACCTAGGACAGGGTAGAAAAACAATTCCTAAAACCAGCTCCTGCCATCGTTTAGACCTGGAAGTGCAGATAATGCCATGCTTTTCTGCATTAGGAGTGATTCCATGAAAAATCCTGAATATCCAGCCTTGTCCCTCAGCCACATGGGCACAAACCCATGGCAGCAGGACCGGGATGGCTCCTCGAGAGCCCCCACACACGGGCCTGGCTGCTCCTGGCACACTCAGCCAGAACAACTGGAGCTCAGGCAGGGACCTGGGGGAAGGTTTTGCCAGGGCAGGAACAACGGTGGATGAGTCCCAGCAGGACAGGCTGCAGTGAATGACCCAGGTTTGGCTCCAAGCAGCCTCTCCTGACTTGTCCCTGTCCTTTCTCCATGAACAGGTGCCCATGTGCAGCCATAGCAAATGTCCAACAGCAGCTCCATCAGCCACTTCCTCCTGCTGGCACTGGCAGACACGCGGCAGCTGCAGCTCCTGCACTTCTGCGTCTTCCTGGGCATCTCCCTGGCTGCCCTCCTGGGCAACGGCCTCATCATCAGCGCTGTAGCCTGCGGCCACCACCTGCACACGCCCATGTTCTTCTTCCTGCTCAACCTGGCCCTCAGCGACCTGGGCTCCATCTGCACCACTGTCCCCAAAGCCCTGCACAATTCCCTCTGGGACACCAGCACCATCTCCTACACAGGATGTGCTGCTCAGCTCTTTTTCTTTATGTTCTTCACTGGAGCAGAGTTTTCCCTCCTGACCATCATGTGCTACGACCGCTACGTGTCCATCTGCAAACCCCTGCACTACGGGACCCTCCTGGGCAGCAGAGCTTGTGCCCACATGGCAGAAGCTGCCTGGGCCAGTGCCTTTCTCAATGCTCTGCTGCACACGGCCAATACATTTTCCCTGCCCCTATGCCATGGCAATGCCCTGGGCCAGTTCTTCTGTGAAATCCCACAGATCATCAAACTCTCCTGCTACAAATCCTCCCTCAGAGAACTTGGGATCATTACTGTTTCTTTGTCTGTCGGATTTGGTTGTTTTGTATTCATTGTTTTCTCCTATGTGCAGATCTTCAGGGCTGTGCTGAAGATCCCCTCTGTGCAGGGACGGCACAAAGCCTTTTCCACCTGCCTCCCTCACCTGGCCGTGGTCTCTCTGTTCCTCAGCACTGCAGCTTTTGTTTACCTGAAGCCTCCCTCGATGTCCTCCCCATCCCTGGATCTGGCCCTGTCAGTTCTGTACTCGGTGGTGCCTCCAGCCCTGAACCCACTCATCTACAGCCTGAGGAACCAGGAGCTCAAGGCTGCAGTGTGGAGACTGATGACTGGATGGTTTCATGAACATTAAACTGTGGGTCAATTTCTGTAAATCACTTGTAATAAAACTCATCTTTGATATTTCTTTTTGGTTTCATTTTCACGGTTCTTTTTCTTTGTAAAATTGATTTAATTTTGACCTCATATAAATGTCATTGTTTGTGCCATTTCTGATTTTGTTTGTCTCCACCTTTTCTATGGCCACAGACTGTCAATGAGGGGCTGTGCCCTTGGTGGCTTTAAAGGAAATTAAGGATCTCCCAGCAGAGTTTTCTGCAGAGATGCCCTTTTGTTGCCTTCCCTGGAGCTGCAGCAGCAATGTCTGTGTGCAGAGCTGGGGGCAGATCAGTGCTGGCACAGCAGCTGTGCCCAGCAGCAGCAGCACTTGATGCTGCCAGTGCTGCTCCCGTGGCCCTGCCCCGCTGCCCTGGTGGCCCTGGTGTTGCTGCAGGGCCTGAGTGCTCTCCGGGCTGGGCACAGCCCTGGGGGTGGCAGTGCCGGGGCTGCAGCAGGGACAGGCCATGGGCACTGCTGGGGCAGCGCTGATGCCTCAGGCCAGGGCCTGGGGGCTCCAGGCTCCTTGCCCAGGCTCTCTCAAGAACATGGCCAGGCCAATGCTCAGCACAGAAAACCACCATGAGCAGCCCCAGGCTGGCCGTGGGCAGGCTGGGGGCAAACAGCACGGCTGCAAGGTCCCTGGGGGAGACAGGACGGAGCAGCAGAGCAGGGGCTGATCCATCCCCAGTGCGCTGCACAGCCCAGGGCAGCGTCCCAGAGTGTCCTCATGGAGCTGCCAACAACATCCCCCCTCTGCAGCCCTGGCCTCTCCCCCAGCTCACAGAGGTGCCGCATCCTTGCAGGCACAGACACAGCAGCACTGGCTCAGCAGCCCCTGTTTGCACTGCACACAGCAGGTGGGAGCATCCCCATGCTGCTGCTGTGGGGACATGAACCTGAGACAGCACAAATGCCATCAGCCCCTGGGGCCAGGAAGGGCTGGGGGACGCCAGGGAAACCACTCAGCTTTGACCTGGCCTCTGCAGTCAGCCAGAAACTTTGTTCCCATTAGCTGGGACTTTCCTGTCCCACTGCAGATGCTGCTGCTCAGAGCCAGGGCTGCCTGGCAGCCACCCCCAAACTGCCCTGAGCATTTCCTTTGCCTCACCATTGATTTCTTTCCTCTTCCTGCTACAAATTTCTTCCTCTTGCCCACCCCTGTACCCTGCCCTGCACACAGCCCATCCCTGTTTGCCCTTTCCTCTCTGGCCCCACTCCCCAGTGCAGTTCCTGACTTGGCACCATGGGAATGTCCCCTGGGGAGCAGGATCATACCACATGTGCTGCAGGAATTGTCTGCAGGCTCCTGCAGTGCCTGGTGCTGCTCCCTTGCCAGAGGCACCCCAGGCCAAGGGGGCACATCTGGGCTGCTGTGTCTGGCTGTGGGGCTCCCTGTTCTGGGCAATGAGGAGGAGCTGCAGACGCTCTGCAGGACTGACAGGATGGGCTTTGGGGCTGTGAGGAGCAGCTGAGGGACCTGGGCTGCTGCAGCTTCTGAAGAGGAGGCCCAGGCCTCCTCCTGCAACTGCTCCAAGGGTGGTTTCAGAGAATCACAGAATCATCAGGGCTGGGAAAGACCTTGGAGATCATCAAGTCCAACCTGTGCCCTGACACCGCCTTGTCTCCCCTGAGCCTCCTCTTCTCCAGGATCAACAACCCCAGCTCCATCAGCTGGTCCTCATAGGACTTGTGCTCCAGACACCTCAGCAGCCTTATTGCTCTTCTCTGGACATGCTCCAGCCCCTCCATGACCTTCCTAAATTGGGGGCCCAGAACTGGACACAGCACTCGAGGTGCTGTCCAAGAAGTGCCCAGCACGGGGGAAGAATCACTGCCCTGGTCATGCTGGCCACACCATTCCTGATCCAGGCCAGGAGCCATTGGCCTTCTTGGCCACCTGGGCACATGGCTGGCTCATGTCCAGCCTGCTGTCCATCAGTCCCTGCAGGTCCCTTTCTGCCTGGCTGCTGTCCAGCCCCTCTGTTCCCCGCCTGTGTCGCTGCAGGGGTTGTTGTGGCCAAAGTGCAGGACCTGGCACTTGGACTTGTTAAACCTCATGTTGTTGGATTTGGGCCCTGGATCCAGTCTGTCCAGGGCCCTGTGCAGAGCCCTCCTACCCTCCAGAAGATCAACACTCCCAGACAACTTGGTGTCACCATGGTTCCATGAGGCCCCAGAGTTTCCCAATGGTCTCCATGATTCCATAAGGCCTCCCAGGGTCACAATGTCCCTTTGGTTCCATGGAACACCTTGATGTCACAAAGTCCCTTGGATCCTTGGGCCCTGCAGTGTCACAATGTCAACATGGTCCCCCAAGGCCCTGCAGTGTCACAGTGGATCCTTGGTTCCATGAGGTCTGGCAGGGCAGCAATGCTCTCCTTGGCTCCCACTGTCCCCCGTGCCTCCCACTCTCAGGCTATAGAAGGACACCTGGCTGATGAAGGGGAGTGGGAGAGGGCACCTACTCTGGAGGTAATAATAAAAATTCCTCCCAAGCCCCCATCCCAAGCCAGGTGCCACTCCAGATGAGGTATGGTCCCCTGGATCTGGAGAGGCAGCCAGATGGATTAGAAGAAAATTATCTGCCCAGTGAGCCTCCCAGTTATGATTCATCTGTGGGACAGATCACCACCTCTAATATCAAAAAGGAAAGAAAGGTAATCGTGCTGGGTGACTCCCTCCTGAGGGAATAGAGAGCCCCATATGTCAACCAGAGCCACTCCACAGAGAGGTCTGCTGCCTCCCTGGGGCCCGGGTACGGGATATCACTGAGAGACTGCCTGGGCTGATTCAGCCCTCTGATTATTACCCACTGCTGATACCCCAGGCTGGCAGTGATGAGACTGAAAAGAGGAGTGTCAGGGCAATTAAAAGGTACTTTAGGGCATTGGGCCAGGTGGTTAATAGGGCAGGGGCACAGGCAGTCTTTTCTTCAGTCCCTTTGGAGTCTGAGAAAAATGGTGAAAGCAATAGGAGAGCTCACATTATCAATGAGTGGCTCAAGGGTTGGTGCTACCGGCAGAATTTTGGATTCTTTAATCATGGAGTGACTTTTATGGCACCTGGCTTGCTTGGACCAGACGGACTCCATCTTTTCATTAAGGGCAGAAGAATTTTAGCTAATGAATTGGCAGAACTTGTTGAGAGGGCTTTAAACTAGTTCTGAAGAGGGAGGGAGATGTAGCTGGGCTGTCTGGAAGCAGGCCCAAGGGTGGTAAGCCTGAGTTAGGGGTGAAATCAGCAGCCCAGATGAGGTGCATGCACACCAATGCACACAGCGTGGGTAACAAACAAGAAGAGCTGGAGGCCATGGTGCAGCAGCAGAGCCATGATGTAATTGCCATCACAGAAACAGGGTGGGATGACTCACATGGCCGGAGTGCTGCACTGGATGGTTGCAAGCTCTTCAGGAGAGACAGGAAAGGGAGAAGAGGTGGAAGGGTGGCCCGTTATATTAGGGAGGGTTTTGATGCTGTGGGTGTTGAAACTAATGATGATGAAGTCAAATGTCTATGGGTGAGAATTAGGGGGAAGGCCAACAAGGCTGACATCCTACTGGGAGTCTGTTACCGTCCACCCAGCCAGGAAGAAGAGGTGGACAACTCATTCTGTGAGCAGCTAGAGAATGTTTCTGGGTCATCAGCCCTTGTTCTTGTAGACGACTCCAACCTACCAGACATCTGCTGGGAACTGAATACAGCTGAAAAGAGGTAGTCTGGGAAATTTTTAGAGTGTGTGAAGGACAACTTTTTGCAGCTGGTGGGTGAGCCCAGCAGGGGACGGACTGTGTTGGTTCTTTTGTTTGTAAATAGAGATGGGCTGGTGGGAGATGTGGTTGTGGGAGGTTGCTTGGGGCACAGTGATCATAAAATTATAGAGTTCTCAATATTTGGTGAAGTCAGAAGGAACACTAATAAGACTTTTACATTGGAATTTGAAGGGCAGATTTTGGCCTATTCAGGAGACTTATTCACAGAGTTCCTTGGGAAGCTGCCCTTAAATACAAAGGAGTTCAGGAAAGGTGGGCATGCTTCAAAACAGAGATCTTGCGGGCACAGGAACAGACTGTCCCTGCGTGCTGAAAGATGAGTCGGCAAGGCAAACGCCCAGCCTGGACAGGCAATGAGGTTTTGAAGGAAGTTAGGAATAAAAGGAGGATGAATCCTCTTTGGAAGGAGAGTCAGGTCTCTCAGGAAGTGTTTAAGGGGTTTGCTAGGGCATGTAGGAAAGAAATTAGGGAGGCTAAAGCTCAGTTAGAACTTAAAATGGCAAGTTCAGTGAAGGATAATAAAAAATATTTTTAAAATATATCAAAGGTAAAAGGAAGGGTAAGACCAATCTTTGTTCTTTATTAGATGTGGAAAGGAATTTAATAACTGCAAATTAAGAGAAGGCAGAGGTGCTTAATGCCATCATTGCCTCAGTTTTTAGTGGGAAGACAATTTGCTTCCAGAACTGTCCTCCTGGGCTGGTAGATGGTGTCAGGGAGCAGAGTGGGCCACTGTTACCAAGGAGGAGGCAGTCAGGGAACTGCTGAGCTGCTTGGATGTTCATAAATCCATGGGACCAGATGGGATCCATCCCAGGGTGATGAGGGAGCTGGCAGATGAGCTGGCCAAGCCACTCTCCATCATTTACCAGCAGTCCTGGCTCACTGGGAAGGTTGCAGATGACTGGAAGCTACCCAGTGCGATGCCCATTCACAGCAAGGGTGGGAAGGAGGATCCTGGTAATTAGAGGCCAGTCAGCCTGACCTCAGTACCCGGTGAGGTCACGGAACAGTTTACACTGAGTGTCATCACACAGCACTTACAGGATGGCCAGGGTGTCAGACCCAGCCAGCAGGGGTTTAGGAGGGCAAGGTCGTGTCTGACCAACCTGGTTTCCTTTCATGACCAAGTGACCCCCCTGGTGGATGCAGGACAGGCTGTGGATGTGTCTGTTTGGACTCCAGCAAGGCCTTTGGCACTGTCTCCCACAGCACACTCCTGGAAAAGCTGCAGCCCACAGCTGGGACAGGAGCACTCTGTGCTGGGCTCAGAACTGGCTGCATGGCTGGCCCAGAGAGTGGTGGTGAGCGGTGCTGCATCCAGCTGGGGACAGGCACCAGTGCTGTCCCTCAGGGCTCTGTGCTAGGCCAGCTCTGTTCAATATTTTTCTTGACCACATGGATGAGGGGATTGAGCCTTACTTTAGTAAATCTGCAGGTGACACTATGCTGGGAGCATGTGTCCATCTGTTGGAAGGTAGGAAGTCTCTGCAGGGAGACCTGGAATGTTTGGATGGATGGGCAGAGTCCAATAAGATGAAGTTTAATCAATCCAAGTCTCCACAATAACCCCCTGCACTGCTGTAGGCTGGGGATGGTGTGGCTTGACAGTGCCCAGGCAGAAAGGGACCTGGGGGCACTGGTCGACAGTCAGCTGAACATGAGCCAGCAGTGTGCCCTGGTGGCCAAGAAGGCCAATGGCTCCTGGCCTGGATCAGGAATGGTGTGGTCAGCAGGAGCAGGGAGGTCATTCTTGCCCTGTGCTTGGCACTGGTGTACTTGGCATTCCTCCCCTGTACTGGCACCGTTCCTCGAGTGCTGTGTCCAGTTCTGGGCACCCCAATTTAGGAAAGACATGGAGGGGCTGGAGCGTGTCTAGAGAAGGGCAATAATGCTGCTGAGGTGCTTGGAACACAAATCTCATAAGAAATGACTGAGGGAGCTAGGGAAGAGGAGACTCGTAGGTGACCTTATCACTGTCTACACTTTGTGAAAGGTGGTTGTAGTCAGGTGGGGGTTGGTCTCTTTCTCCAGGCAGCAGCTGACAGAACCAGAGGACACAGTCTTAAGCTGTGTTAGGGAAGTACAGGTTGGATATTAGGAAAACGTTTTTTATGGAAAGGGTGATAAAGAATTGGATTGGTTTGCTTGGGGTGGTGGTAGAGTCACCATCTCTGGATGTGTTTAAAAAAAGACTGGATGTGGCACTCGGTGCTATGGTCTCATTGAGGTATTGGGGCTGAGTTGGACTCGATGATCTTGAGGGTCACTTCCAACCCAGTAATTCTGTGATTCTGTGACTCGATGATGCCAATAGGTCCCTCTCAGCTCAGCCCCTTGTGCAATTCTCACCCTTTGTCTGAGCCTTTATGTCCCCTCCAGGCGCTGGCAGAGCTGCTGGGGACAGGGCAGGAGCGGGGCAGCCCCAGCGTTCCCCTGTCTGTGACACCCCAGAGTGACAGCCCCAGCGTTCCCCTGTCTGTGACACCCCAGAGTGACAGCCCCAGCGTTCTCCTGTCTGTGACAGCCCAGAGTGACAGCCCCAGCATTGCCTGCCGGGAGAGGCTCCAAGGGAAGCGTCCAGAACCATGTTCAACCAATGGAACTGACCACCCCAGTCTGGGCTGGTGTGGATTCCGCTGCAGACATCTCAGGAAAGGTCCCCCTGGCCACCTGCACAGTGCCACAGGCAAGTGTCAGACACAGTTACAGACGTCTGCCCTGATATGGAGACTTAATTAAAAAAAAATTAAAAAAAAGAGGAAAAAAACCAAACAAAAAAATGAGAGCTCCCCCCACCCCAGCCGAGCTCTTACATCCTTCAGTTGTCACACCTGTACATACACAACACCTGGGGCTGCAAGAAATGAGGATTCATTGGGCACATTTGCAGGAAAAGCAGGTTTAGGACAGGCTTTCAGCAGAACTGTTCTTAGCTGAGCCAAAAAAGCCCCTTTGGCAGCTGCAGGGTCATTGGAAATGCAGAGCCTCAGGCCACAGGGGAGAAAAGGGCTCTGAGTTCCCCTCCCCTGACACGAAACCCTGTTCCCAAGCTGCTTCACACACAGGATTCTTCTGGAGGACTGTGCACAGCTGAGAGTGGGTTCTGGCTGCTCCATGTTGCGTGTCCTAAAGCTGCCTGGGAGAAGAAACTTGGGGTCAGCTCTGCTGGCACAATCCCTCCTGGAGCAGGGCACAGCGCCGGGAAGGGCCCTGTGTGCCGAGGCTTTGCTGCAGCCAAGGAAAGCTCCTGGCTCAGGGTCACCTTTGCTGCTCAGCCAGAGCCCCGAGTGCCCCAGCAGCAGCAGCGGGGAATGGCAGCATTGCCCCGGGCTGGCAGACGAGGGGAGATTTCCCCTGGCGAGAGGCTCATCTTCCAGTTTATGCATTCAGGCAGCTCCAGGTCCCTCAGCTTTGGCAGCACAGCAGCTGGAGATGCCAAGCCCAGGAGCTCTGTTTGTGGCCAGCCCCAGCAGGGGCAAGGACAGCAAGGACAGGGCCCGGGCAGCTCCAGGACATTTGCAGGGAGTGGCTTCAGCAAGCGCTGGCGGCTGGGACTGGGTGAAGAAAACGCCCTGGGGGTCTGTGCAGCGGGGCAAAAGGAACAAAGTTTCAGGTGTGGCCTGGCTGGGGAGCACCAACATCGTTCCTTTTGCATTGCCGGGTGTTCCCGGAGCCCCAGAGAAGAGCCCAGGGGCCAAGGAATGGAGAGCGGGGGCTGTGCCCGAGCGGGAGCAGCGAGAGCCCGGGCTGCGGGTGCGGGGCGGGCAGGGGCTGGGAGGGGGCACAGCCCGGGGGTCCCGCAGAGCCTCCTGCTCCAGAGCCGCAGCTGCGGGATCCGTGTGCCAGGGACGAGCCGCAGGCGGGGATGCCGAGGGGCCGGGCTGGGGCAGCTTTTTGTCCCGGTGCGGGGCATTGCCGCGGGGCCGGGTCCCTGGGAAGGCGGAGCAGCACAGGGTGGCAGGGCTGGTTGGTGGATCTGTTGTTGGATGTTTTGTGGGTGGCCCCGGGCGGCTGTGCGAGCCGGGAGCGGCCGGCCGGGCCCGGAGCCGCCCCTGGGGCCGGGAGCCCCGGGCAGAGCTCCGCGCTCGGGGCCGAGCCTCGGGCGGCCCCGCTCAGAGCCAGCCCCGGCTGCGGGGGGCCCTGGGGGTCCCCGGGCAGGGGCCGGCGGGGGCTGCCGGAGCTCCGTGCCCGGGGCTGGGGCGGCTGCCCAGGAGCGGAGGGTGCGTGGTCCCCCCGTGCTGGGGCTGGCTCTGCCCGGCCCGGGGGCTGCGCTGTCAGCCCGGGGCCGCGTGGGGACCGCCCGGTACCGGCAGGGCCGGCAGGGAAACCGGCAACGGGGGGAGCAGAAACGGGAACACGAGAGCTGGGGTGCTCCAGAAGCCTGGACGTGTTGGGAGCAGGGACAGGGGGGACCATGGATACCCCAGGCACCTGAAACAGGGACCCCGGCCAGTGCTGACCGCTGGGACGCCTGTGATGCTAAAGTGCTGAGGCCAGAGAAGAGGAACCTGTGGGACTGCCAGGAGCTCCAGCAGCCCACAGAGGGGGAACACCAATGCAAACTTGACAGGGGTTCCCCCCCAGGAGTCCAAAGTGGAGAGACTAGAGATAGGAAACTCATGATTGGGTGTTTTTGCTGCATCTTGGTAATCTGTGTTTTTTGGGGAATTGAATTTTGGAGTTTGAAAGGTTTTTATGGGCAGCAGATGCCCAGTGACATCTAGAGATGGACTTGGGCAGTAGGAACCCCCTGACCCAATATACTCATACATTGTATTTTTCCCCACACCAGGATTTCGCATTCCCAAACATTGGCTGGATGGAGAAGGAGGCTGTGAGGAAGAGGAAGATGCCCCGGGACACCCAGGCAGGTGAGGAGAAAGTCAGTGCCCTTTCTCCCTCTCTCCTGCTCCATCTCCCAGCCCAGCCTGGCCCCAGCTGCAGGACAGCCCTGCTGCTGGTGCCCTCCTGCAGGGAATGCACTGGGGGGATCTCCTTGCCCTTCCCTGTGGCACGGGGGCAAATCCCATCCTCTCCGTGTCCTTCCTCCCCCAGAGCAGGAGCTGAAGATAGAGACCAGGGAGGACAAATCCCCACGGCAGAACCTTGTGGAAGACGCTCTCTTGAGCGACTCCACAGTGCAGGAATCCAATGAAGAGGAAAAGCCTCGGAGATCCCACAGGAGGAGGGGCTGCAAACCCAGCCCAGGGTGCTCTGAGGAAGAAAGACGCACCCTGTGCCAGGAAGGTGGACAGAGCTTCAGCCAGAGCCTGAAGCTGGTGGTCCATGAGAAGCTCCATGATGGGGAGAAGCCCTACAAATGCTTGGAGTGTGGGAAGAGCTTCAGGCAGAGCAACAACCTGATCCAGCACCAGATAATCCACACCGGGGAATGGCCCTATGAGTGTGGGGAGTGTGGGAAGGGCTTCAGCCAGAGCTCCCACCTCATCATCCGCCAATGCATCCACACTGGGGAGAGGCCTTACGAGTGTCCCGAGTGTCAGAAGAGGTTTCAGACCACCTCCCATCTCCTCCTGCATGAGTGGATTCACACGGATGAGAGGCCCTTCCTCTGCCCCGACTGCGGGAAGGGCTTCAACCGCAACTCCAACCTCGTCACCCAGCGGCGCATCCATAGTGGGGAGAGGCCCTGCGAGTGTGGGGAGTGTGGGATGAGCTTCAGCTGCAGATCCCACTTGATCCACCACCAGAGGATCCACACCGGGGAACGGCCATACAAATGTGAGGAGTGTGGGAAGGTCTTCAGCCAAAGGTCCCACCTCATCATCCACCAGAAGATCCACACTGGGGAGAGGCCCTACGAGTGTCCCGAGTGTCACAAGAGGTTTCAGACCAGCTCTCATCTCCTTGTACATCAGCGGATTCACATGGATGAGAGGCCCTTCCGCTCCCCAGCTGCGGGAAGGGATTCAAGCACAGCTCCCACCTTGTCAGGCACCAACGCATCCACACTGGGGAGAGGCCCTACGAGTGTCCCCAGTGTGGGAAGAGCTTCTCCAGGAGCTCTCACTTGACCCAACACCAAGTGACGCACCAGTAAGGGAAGCCCTGTGAGTGCCCAGGCTGCAGGAAGAGCTTCATGCCCTGCTCCAACTCCATCCCCCATGGGAGGACCCATGTTGGTCAGAGCCCTAGTGACCCACATTCCCAGTGATCCCTGCTGAGAAGACACCTGTAAGGTGATCTCCACATCCTCTTGGATCCCCATAGGCCCCTGGATGAACCCAGGGCTGGAACATCCATCAGGACTCTGATCTAAGATGGAAATACATTGGGAGGAAGTGATTTGTTGATATTACACCCAAAAAAATATCACCTGCTCTGTCCAGTTGTTTCTTCTGGTAGCATCAAGCAGCACTGCATGATCTTGGAGGTCTTTTCCATCTATATAATTTCCTTCTTCACCCTGTCTAAACAACCAAACCTGGGGTGAAAATAAAGAAATTAAACTAAGATATCTTAACCTGCACCATTACCGGGATTTGGGGTTGAATTTGGGCTTGGTTCAATGGAATATTTGGGAGGATTTGGGTGTTCTGAGGCTATCAAATCCAGGGGACATGTCCACAATCTCAGAGTTGTGCCGGCAGAACGTGTCCACCTGAGCCCACCTGTTCTCCAGGAATTCTGGTTGTCTGTCCCAGTCCCTGTCCTGGGTCTCCCCATTTGGGATGTTCTCGCAAAGTGCCCAAATCGCTGCTGATCCTGGCTGTAAATGTTCCTGTCCACCAACCTGTCCTGGTCAGTGCCATGGGAGGTGGAAGTTTAGGGACTCCTGTGGGGCCTAGGAAGGGCTCCTGTCAATCTTGTCGGCATTTGTGGTGCTGGAAGGAGGCTTGGCAGGGTCTGTGAGGGAGGTGTGGGTCCCTGACAGGGCTGTGTCAGGGCTTGGAGAGAATTTGGGTGAGTCTTGGGGGAGAGGGAAAGGTGTTTTGGTGGTTCTTGGGGACATTTATCTTGCAGGGAGTAGTTGGGGGGTCCTGGCTGGGAGCTGTGGGGAGGTCTGAGGAGTCTTGGAGTGGCCTTGGGGATGGGAGGGGGTTTTTGGGTAGTCATGATTGCCCATAACCCCCAAAGTAGCCACCAGGTCCCACTCCCCAAGATGCTGCCGGGTGTTGGTGGCTCCATGTTGGGGTTCATCCTCCTGGCTCTGCAGGAGAGGGTGAGGGAGGGGTCCCCAGGGGCCGTGTGTGTCCCCCCCAGAACGTGTGTGACCCCCCCCATCCTGGTATCACCCTCTTGTCGTTCCTCACAGGGCTCCTGCCCCAGCAGCTGCTCCCCAGAGGAAATTTTGGGAGGGGACAGAGGGGGTGCGCAGCCCCCGCTGGGGGATGAGCCCAGCCCAGCCCCTTTGTCCAGCACCAAGCTGGGCTTGGGGCCGCAGGAGGAAGAGGCAGGTGGGAAGCAGATCCTGGAGCTGGGACAGTGCTTGGGGTCAGGGCAAGGTCCTGCCCTGCACACCTGGCTCAGGTGTGACCCTGTCCCGGCACATTCTCATCCCCATCGATCAGGGCTGGGAGCAGCACTTGGAGCAGGGACATGGAAATACTGGGAGCGACTGTGACTACACTGAGGGGGGAATTATTCCCTGCCCCACCTTCTCAGCCCGCCCTGCCAGCTGAGAAATGCTCGCTGGGCCTCGGCCTTGGCCAGCAGCCCCTGGGCTCAGCTCCTCTGGAGCTCATCACAAACACTGTCTGCTCCAGGCACTGCTGCTGCCCAGCCAGCTCCTGGCTGCTTTAGGAGCAGCCCTGGCAACTGTTGGTGTTCCCTCAGTGGCACAACATCCCTGTTCTCAGCCTGCCAAAGAAAGCTGCTGATGCCAAGTGCGGCCAGGATGAAACATGGCTGGGACTGAAGCCCCTCTCCTGGGGCCCTACAAACAGCGCTCCAAAAGGAGCCCTTGAAGCTCTCCTGGGCCAGCAACTCCCTCTAAGTGGGACCTCTCCGAGCCGGGAACTCTCCTGTTTGCTCCACTCGGGGATCCTGAACAAGGAGGGAGCCTGGGCCGATCCCCCCACTCCTCCAGGCTCAACCCTTCCCTTCTGGGGTGATGCCAAAGCATCCACAGGGAGCATTTCCCTGCCCTCAGGGGAATTTCTCACAGGTTCCCTGCACTGACTCTCTGTGTCTGTGTGCACACAGGGGTGCCTGTGCTGGGGAAATGTGGCAGAAATGCTGCTCTCTGAGGGGTCTGAGTGCCTTGGATAGCTGAGCCAGTCAGGCCTGTAAGTAAGGTCAAGTCATGATGAATTGCCTAAGTTACATGCTCCTAAGAGTTGTTTTTTTGCTAAGTTGTTATGTTCAATGGAAGTTATAAGCTGAGTTAAATACTGTTAAATGCTATTCCTCTATTAAATTGCAAAGTCATCGGTTATAAGTTATGTCAAATACTGTTAAGCTCTGTCTTTTACTAAATTGTGAAGCTGAAAGTAGCAGTTAAGGTATAAATTAAGTCCTGTTAAATTGGAACTGTTAAGCTTTTACCTCTTTATTCCTTTCATCATTGCCCTCACTGCCCTTTTGTCACACATACACAGGGCACAGTTCTCAGTTCATTCCAGGTTTGATTGCCTGGATTTTGTTTGGTTATGTTGTGTCTTTGTTTCCTTGCTGTGCCTGAAGTGTCCAGTCAGGAGCAGAGTGACTTTTGTCAAGGAACTTTGCTGTGCTGTTGCTTAATATTAAATCTGGTTATTGCTGCTCCCTTGCTGGGGATATTTTCAGACTCTCAAGCCCTCATTGGTAACATGGTGAAGGAGCCCTGGACCAGGCTCTGGCCCTGGGGGACACGGGGACACTGCTGGGGGGGTCCCTGTCCCCCTGTCCCACCCCCCACGGCCTCGGCCCCTGTCCCCGTGTAAGGCTGTGGGGTCGGTCTCGTGGAACATCCTCTGGGGGAGGCTGCAGTGCCGGGGGCGGGGGGACCCGGGGGGACAGGGGACCCCGCTGTGCACGAGCAGCATTGGACTTCTCTGGGGGGAACTGGGAGGTGGGGTGGTGCAGAGTGACCTCCCCAGTGACCTCACACAGCCCCTGTGACGTCACACAGCCCGATGTGGTGTCACACAGACACGTGTAATGTCACACAGCCATCACTGTGATGTCACACAAGCTACTCTGATGTCACAAAGCCCTTGTGATGTTATACAGCCATCACTGTGACATCACACTGTCTCTGTGATGTCACACAGCCTCCCGTGATGTCACATAGCCCATATGATGTCACAGATCTACACTATGATGTCATCATGTGTTGTCATATATCTATGCTATGGTGTCACAGAAGACTGTGATGTCACAATGTCACCCTGTGAAGTCACAGTCTGTTCTGTGATGTCACAGCCTGTTCTATGATGTCACAATCCACTCTCTTATGCCACAGAGCCACCCTCTATGGTGGCAGAGTCTGCTCTATGGCCTCACACCTTAGTCTGTGACATCACAGCCAGCTCTGTGATGTCACTACCCCCCAGTCATGTCACAAAACCCTTAAGATCTCAGTTACATTGAAACATTGAAGTATGAAACAACTAAGAAAGTGTCCCCAGGTTCCAGGTACAGCAGAACACTGGAGGCAGTGATGACAGCTGGGGACAAGCAAGGGGAAGGTGTCTCTGGTGCTGAGCAAACCTGGATGTGTTTCAGGAATGCAAAGGGCCCAGGCCTGAGCCCCAGCCCCTGGCAAGGCAGATCCTGTCCCTCCCTCATTGCTCAGGGCCCTTCCCGGGATGGGCACTGGGATGTGGGGATGTGCAGTGCCAAGGGCAGGACCATGGGGAGGCCCCTGCCAGGCTGCTGAGCAGGGACAAGGAGGCAATGAGGCCCCAGGGCTGCAAGGGTCACTTGTCCCCTCGTGGCCTCAGGCCCAGGGCCAGCAGCCATGGCCAAAGTGCTGCACAGGTTGGCCCTGTCAGGGCCTTGCAGCTGCTGCACATCCCTGTGCCCTCTGCAGCCCAGGCTGTCCTACGGTGTCCCTGCCCTGTGCCTCTGTCCCTGCAGGCTGTCGTCATCCCCCGGCTGCCCCACCTCGCTGGCCCCTTCCTTTGCTGACAGCTCTGCCTCCTGCCTGCCCCTGCCTGCCCACACAAAGCCTTGGCCTTGATATCTAAAGGGTTAATTCCATTTTTACCGTGCCTGTGAACTTTTAAAATACGAACAAGGCATGCAGAAGCTGCTTTTTCAGCAAGGAGAGTTGCAAGTGTAGAAGACATCTGGCTCAAGAATGCAGTGATAGAAAAAGCAAGGACTGAACCTTGGAACTTGGAGTGGGTTTTATGAAATGGGTAAATTGTAATTCACATTTTGTGCCTGTGTATAAGCAACATGCTGGTAGAATTACATGTCCACATAAGGTTAGGAGTTATCCCTCACTAGACCTCAGGCCTGAATAAATTATACCCTGTGAAATAGCAAATTAGTGTTAAGGAGACTCATTCTGATATTTCAGAGATTTGGTGACATGGGGCCACCCAGAACCCAGGAGTCAGCTGTAACTCTGTGCAAACTCATGGAACAAAGGGTCCATTGTGACACAGCAAGGCCTCATGGAACCAAGGGACCATTGTTAAACTGTGAGGCCTCATGGAACCATGAGCCATTGTGACACAGCGTGGCACCTCATGGAACCAAGAGTCCATTGTTACACTGTGGGACCCTGTGGAACCAAGGGGACCACAGAGACTTTGTGGGGCCTCATGGAACAATGGAGACTGTTCTGACACTTTGGGACCCACTGGAACCAAGGGGCCATTAGAGCATGGCAGTGCCTCATGGAATCAAGGGGACTACAGGGAACACTGTGGGTCTCCGTGGGATGAAGGGTCCAATGGAACCATTGTGTCACCATTGTGTCACTCTGGGGCATCATGGAACCAAAGGTCCATTGTGGCACAGCAGGGCCTCATGAAACCATGGAGACCATTCCTACATTTTGAAGCCTTGTGAAACCAAAGGGTCGCTCTGGCACTTCAAAGTCTTGTGGAGCCAAAGGGACCATCGTGACACTGTGGGGCTCAGTGAAACCAATGGTCTGTTGCCACACTGCCAGGCCTTATGTGTGGGTTCTCTGCTGGTTTTTTCTACCTGTGTCATGGTCAGCATTGAAGGTACTTGAGATGATAGTTCGTGTTCAGACTCAGGTGCTTCTTGTTTCTTATCAGTGTTGCAGCCTCACAGCTGTGAGTTCTGCAGTCTTTCATTAGCAAGTCACAAAATGGCCAAATATCTCTTGTTACAAGTCCTTTTAAAACTATCCAACCCAGAACTGACTCCTAAATTATTTTCCCTTTTAACCCAACAATTGACCCCTCGAAGCCTGCAATGTGGACTTTTCTGTCCAATCACAAAATATCACCCAAACCCAATAAGAAGGATGTAAGAAGAAGGTAAATAAGAAGAACCTGTCTCAACCTTAAAACCTCAAACAGTGCTGTCCTTCCCAGGAACTGTTCCTTCAGCTGCATCAGAAGGGCCTTTTGGCCTCTGGACCCACACTCTGGCTCCATTATTAGCACTGCTGGATCCAAACCCTTTATCTCCACCAACAGCAGTGATTTGAGGTGGATCTCCTTTTTTCCCAATTGTTTTAAACACTGACAATATCAATAATTGTGCTACCCTGTCATGGGTTTGAATAATCCAATCTTGTTCACTATTCTTTAATCAAATTACTTCATTTTCCCCTTGATAATCTGCATCAGTTCCTCCTCCCATGACATGAGCACTTTGCAAGGCCAAGCTCCAGTGAGCAGTTATCAAACCAAAGTGTCCTGGAGGAATCTGGATTCCTGTTCCTGCATTGTAAACTCTCATTTGCTTCTGATTTATCCTAACTCATTCCAGTGCATGAAGGTCCAGCCCTGCAGCCTCTGGGCTGGCCCTGCCAGGGCCATCACACCCAGAACAATTTCCCAGGCAGTCCCAGTCTCACTGTCCATGGCTGTATTTGCACATTGGGAGCAGCCGTGCACAGCCAGGGAGTTTCCATTTCCCCAGGGGCCATTGTTAAGGGCATGGAGCACATCTGGGAGATGGGTTCTCCATGGGCACAGGTTCCCATCTCCTCATTTACTCAACTGCTCTTTTAACAACCCCTTCACCTGTTCAACCAATCCTTCAGCTTGTGGATTGTCTGGTACACGAAAAACACAGCAGTCGTAACCACTGTATTTCTCATGTAATAGACAAAGCATTCCACACCACAGTATCGGCAAACCCTATAAAAACAGCCAATTTCATCCCTTTCCCCTTTATTCATTGTATACAATCTTGCAGAGTTTACCACTGACATATGGGTCTTGGCCAGTCCTTTTCTGTAGGGTATTCAGTGTCACAGTGAGCAGCCAAAGCTGACAAATTACTATTGTCAGCATTACTTCACATTATCAATTTTTTTATTATATCAAAAAATATATATGATCATGTTATATTTTTATATAACTGCTATTATTATTAATAATAATTATATTTCATTTGCCCAAATGAACCTGATCCATGATTTAAACCTTCCTCTGTCCCTCCTGTGGGAGCATTCCAAAACCAATTCTTCCTTCTGTTGGTGCTGTTTCAAATGTGATGTTAACAAAATTCACCCTCACCTTCCCAAACCCACAAGTTTTTTTCCTTTTCCATATGCAATTTTTGGATGCATTTTAAGAAATCCAGGGGTTCAGCCTCTTTTAACCAGCTGCCCCATTGGTCATACGGTGCTCTGACCTCAGCCCACTCTAGAGCCAGCCAGCTCCAGGGAAGGGCTTCCCATCTGGGAATTTCTGACAGGACTGATTCCTCACATTTACATTTAAAAAGTGACCTTTTGTTATGATCTGGCCAGTCTGTGCTGGTTTTGTTTTACCAGTGGGCAGGATCAGCACCAAAGACACAGACACCAGCTGAAGGAATCAGTGTCACTGACTGTAGCTCAAAGTACCAAAGAATCACAACAGGAGCGGCTCAGCAATGCACCCAACCATCACCACCAAAGATTGCAGCAGTGATTAAGAAAGATCCAGCACCAGTCACCCTCAGGCTTTGCCATCCCCCAGATCCATACAGCAGCTGGGGGAAGCTGTCACAGCCAAGGGCTGCAGAGCCACTCCTGGACTCTGGGAATTCCTGCAGGTGCCTCCAGCCACAGGTGAGGCTCCAGCCTCGCTGTGAGAGGGCCCAGCTCTGACAGTGCTGAATGAACAAACTGACAGCACTTCTGGTGCAGGAACATCTGGTTTCATCCTCCTCTTGGGCTCCTCCCAAAGCCTGGCCAGGGCTCCAGGAGGATCTAAGGGAGGTGACTTCGACCATTCAGCCCCAGACAAGGCCAGATGTCAGATTTCATGGCCTTGCCTGGCTTCTAAACACAGAAAGGTCAATACATGTTTCACTAATGAGTGGATACATCTATCACAGTGCTAATGACCATGCATATTTCATTAATGAGCAGATACAAAGATAACCTTTGGTTGGAAGGTTCATCAGAGCCCACCTTTGGCTCAGGGCCTGTTGTTCAGGCCTCACTCAGGGCTGTTGTCCAGGCCTTGGCACTTCAGGGATGTGGTTTAGTGATGGGCTCGACACTGCTGGGTGACCAGCTGGACTGGATGAGTTCAGAGGTCTTTCCCAACAAAAAATTCTGTGATTCCATGATTCCATCTGCTGCATTCAGCCAGGCCCATGTTAGCAGCATTCATTTGCTCAGAAAGTCTCCTCTTGCCCAGCTCTTGTGGCCTGAGGCTTCAGCTCCTTCAGCTCCTGGTGCTCAGCTGCTCGTGCTGAACGAGAGGACTTGGAGAGAAGAACACAGTCCATCCAATTCCTTCTGGGACACGGAGAGGGGAGGCTGTGAAACAGGAGCAGTGTTTGGTGTGGCCTCCTCTCTGCCCTCCACACCTTTCAGCACTTTGAACCAGCCAAGAGCTTTCTCCAAGAGTGCAATGGAGCAGCTGCTCCTGCTCCCGGCTCTGGCTCTCTCCAGTCTCTGACCTTGCCTGGTTTTGTCCCTCCTGCTGTGCCCTCTGCTCCCCCAGGGCTCAGTGGCTGCTGCCCAGGACTGTGGGACTGGCACAGATCCCGTGGTCCAGACCCTCCTTTCTCTGCCCTCGGAGCTGCCCACGCACAGCAGCCTTTTCCATCTGGAAGCTCCCCATGGACAGGGAGTCCCCAGCTCCGTTCCTTGCACAACCTCCAGGAGCCCAGGGCTGCCATCTCAAGTCCCTGCTGGCACTGGGAGCTCCCAGGTGGGCACAAGTGGGGCAGCAGAGCCAGCAGGGAGCCTGCCAGTCTCTTCCAGCCCTGTCTGCTCTGAGTTTGGGCCTTGGAGCCTCAGGTGGCCAAAGGCAGCTGCTGCTGGTCCCTCTGTGTGCCCCCGGGTTCAGCAGTGCTGCTCCATCAGTCTGTGCCCAGCAACGGGGAAAAGCCTCAGCCCTGCAGAGCCAGGAGCTGCTGGGGTCTGCCTGAGCAGCTCAGCCAGACGGAAGGGAGCTGCTCCACACAGGAACCAGGAGCAAAGGACACTCCTTTTATAGGACATGCTTCCTATTTAAAGAAAAAAAAAAGGAAAAAGTAATAAAAAACTATTTAAAATGTGAAAGATAAAAACAAAACCAAAGTGTGTAGTGAAAAAACTTCTCTAGCTTTGGATTAAGAGGTAACTGATCTTTTGAGAAAGAGAACTCAGTTATTTACTTTGTGAATGTACTGATGGCATGGATCCATCTTACTGACCTCAGCAGCCTTTTAAAAAGTTTTTGGTGTTTGTTTCCAACATTGTTATTTTAAATTATGGTGGAAGCAAGAGGAAAATATTTTGTGTCCATCCACCTCCAAGCAGGAGTGGGAATCTAAACCCTTTCAAACCCCAAATCCTTTAGAAGATGCCCTTCCTTCTCACTCTGTGAATGAGCTGCACATTCCCTTTGGAACTGTCAGGGGTTTCTTAAAGACACAAAGGTCCACTTAGACCTTTTTGCTCTGGTTTGGAAGTGGGAAGGGCAATTCTCCATCCATCAGCTCCATTCCGGAGCACCGAGGGGCCCCTGAACCCCCATTCACGGGCGCTGCCATCCCCCCACACCCCCATTCCCAGCATGGGTTCCACCCTGCACCCCCTTATCTGGCACCAGCAACCCCCGCACCCCTTTCCAGACCCTTCCGCCTCTCCCAGCCCCCAGAGCCCCCTTTTCCTTCACCCAGAGACCCCCTGGACCCCTATTCCTGCCTTTCCCCACCCCTCCTTTTTTCAACACCGAGGACACCCAGGACCCCTATTCCCAGCCAGCCCAGGATTACCCCCCTTTTGCTGGGAATGGGGACAGTGGGACCCTTGGAGTCCCCTTTCCTGACTATAGTGACACAATTAAGCCTGCCCAAACTCTTTCTGGGTCTCCCCCAACCCCCCAGTGGGGATTCCTGGGAGTTCCCTGTGTTCCTCCTTTCCCAGGACTTTGGGGGTCCCCCCAACCTGTCCGTGCACCCCCAGATTTCTTCCACAGCCCCCCTGGGATGGTGGGGGTGGGGGCCAAGTGCTGGTGCCCCCTGCCTGCAGCAGATCCAGCGGTGAGGGGAGTTTGGGGGGTCCCTGACCATTTGGGGCCCCCTGGGGTTTGGGGTGACCCCCGCCCCCCCCAGGATCTCTCTGAATACGCTGACGCTGCCCGTGCAGAGTGAGAAGGTTCATACCCGGCACGGGGTTCCAGCTCAGTCACCGGCATCGCCCAAGTACCCCCAAACCCTGCCGGTACCTCCAAACCCTCCCGGTACCCCCAACCCCCCCAGGCTCCGCTGCTGGAATCACGGGGAGTACTGTTGCTCTTTCAAGGGGAGTTAACCAGAGCGGGGGCCCTTAAACCCCAAAAATCCACCCTGGGGGAACAAAACATCCCCTACACGAGCTTGGAGTGGGGGCCCCATAAAAACGTCACTTAAAGCCGTCATGATCCCCCCAAAAAAGGGGCTTGTGGGGCTGCGGCCCCATAAACACCCTATAATGGGGAGGAAAAAACATGGGCAGGGAACAGGGGGGGCTGGGACGGGGCCTGGGGGTCCTGGGGTGACCTGGGGGACCCTCAGTGGGTCCCACCTCCCCCTGTGCCCCCTCTCCCACCCCCTTCCCATTGTTCCCCCCAAACCTCCGCTCCCCCAGCTGGGTTTGGGGGTGACCCAGCCCTTTCCCATCGCGTCCTGGAGGGACGGAGGAGGAGCGGACGCAGGAGGCGCTGGAGCAGCAGCAGAAGCCCCGCGCGCTTTCAGCGCTCTCGGCACCCGCAGCTGCTTCGGCCCGGGAGCATCGCCCCCGTCCCGCAGGTGCCCGGGGAGTGGAAGCTCGCCCCAAATATCCCGGGGCTCCCTGGGTTTGGGGTTTTGTGGCGATGTTTGGAGCTGGCAGGGCTCCAAAGCCGAGCCGCACCTGCCCACGAGGGGACATCGGGGGGTCCCCGGGAGGTGTTTTTGGGGGTCCCGGTGCGGGTGGCGGCAGAGCCCCGGTGGGGCCGGGGGATGCGGGTCCCCCCGCGGTGGGGGTTGGGCTCCCGGCCGGGCCCTCCGAGCTCTGCCGGGGCCACGTGGGGACCGCGCGGGAGCGGCGGGGGGATCCCGGATTTGGGGAGCCCCGGGAGAGCCGCGGCTTCCCTGGGCGGGAGCCCCGAGAGAGGAGAGCCCCAGGAGCCCCAGAGGGGACCCCGAGAGGGGGGGACCCCTGGCAGTGCCGGCACCCGGCAATGGGGGGGTGCCGGGGCTGGAGGGGTGGCATGGCTGGGAAAGAGGTTTGGGGTGCTGGGGCTAGAAATGGCTGCTCCCAGTATGAGCCCAGTCCCTCCCAGTATAGGCTCAGCTGCTCCCAGTATGATCATGGTCCCTAATCCCCTCACTCCCTGCAGGATCCCAGTTGCTCCCAGGATGAGCCCAGTCATTCCCCATTATGATTCAGTTTGCCCCCAACAAGGTCCCAGTTGCTCCCACTTTGATCCAGCGTGTTCCCAGTTCCCCCAGCACACTCCCAGTTGCTCCCAGTCTGGTCCCAGTCCCCACCTGTATAGTCTGAGACACACCATTACATCCCATTTGCCCTGCCCATTCTCGTAATCATTCCCAGGCACTCCGAGTTACCTCAGGGTGGTTCATTTGTGCCCAGTTTTCTCCCAGTTGCTCCCAGTTCCTCTAAGTGTGTCCCCACAGCTCCCAGCATAGCTCCCAGTAACCCCCAGTGAGGGTCCAATCACATCCACTCTAATCCCAGGATGGTTGTAGCCACTCCCAGTCTGATCTCAGGCCCCAGGCAGGGTCCCCAGCCAGCCCCAGTTTGGATGTGCAGCCCCCAGTTTTCCCAGTTTGCCTCTCCTTTGGCCCGGGCGGGAGCAGCTGAGAGCCCCGCGCTGCCCATCCCAACCTGTCCTGGCTCCATCCCTGTTCCTGCCGCAGGCTGCTGGGGCTGTGGGAATGGGGCACCGAGGGTGTCGCTGCTCCTGGGGGAGGAGGAGGAGAGAGGGAAGGGCAGGGATGAAGGAGGAGAGCCAGAAGGGATGGAAGTAGGAGAAGGAGGTGGGCTTAGGGAGGAGGAGGAGGAAGAGGGATGGAAGAGGAGGTGCAGGAGGAAGAGGAGGGATAAAGGAGGATCAAGGACAGCAGGAGGAAGCACGTGGTCGGGCCCTCCCTGAATTCTCAGTCCCCACCTATGAGACCATCATCCCCCATCCCACGGATGCCCAGGGAGGGGGAGCTCGGCCCAGATATCCTGGGGGGTGCCTGGGTTGGGTTTTTTGGGGGGATGTTTGGAGAATGAAGAACTGCAAAGCTGAGTGGAAAAGGCCCCTTGGGGGGACACTGGGGGGTCCCGGTGACAGCTGCCGGCAGAGGCAGCCTGGAGGAGCAGAGCCCTGTGTCCCCCAGGAGCCCAAAATAGGGAGCCAAGAGGGGGAGCTCTGCCATTGGTGGGACCCTCAAGAGCCTAGAGAGGGGCAGGGGGGACTCCTTGGAGCCCCTGCAGCCCAGAGCAGAGAAGAAGGGGAGAAGGGAGCCCAGGAGCCCAAAACACCCTGGCATCCCTAAGTGGGGAAATGGAAAAGGGGGGAATTTTTTGAGTTCCTTGGGGAGGGCAGGCACCGAGGAGAAGGGGGACCCCTATCCAAGCGTGACCCCCAGCAGCTGGGACTGGGGGAACCCCGAACACCAAAGGGGAGAGACCAGAGACAGGGAACTCCTGGGAGGCATTTTCAGGGCTGAATCTTGGTGTTTAGGAGGTTTTTATAGACCCCATTGGGCCAGTTACTTCTAGAGATGGACTTGGGCACAGGGACCTGCAAACTCATCATGCTCATCCCTTGTTTTCTCCCAAACCAGGATTTCCCATTCCCAAACTTTGGCTGGATTGAGCAGAAGGCTGTGAGTAAGAGGAAGACGCCCCAGGACCCCCAGGCAGGTGAGGAGGAAGTCAGTGCCCCTTTCCCCCTCTCTCCTGCTCCATCTCCCAGCCCAGCCTGGCCCCCGGCTGCAGGACAGCCCCGCTGTCAGTGCCCTCCTGCCAGGGACGCACTGGGGGGAAATCCTTGCCCTTCCCTGTGGCACGGAGGCAAATCCTATCCTCTCCGTGTCCTTCCTCTCCCAGAGCAGGAGCTGAGGATGGAGAGCAGGGAGGACAAATCCCCACAGCAGAAGCTCATGGAAGAGGCCGTTTTGAGCAGTTCTACGGCACAGGAACCCAAGGGGGAGGAAAAGCCCCAAAGATTCCACAGGAGGAGGGGCTGCAAACCCAGCCCAGGGTGCTCTGAGGAGGAAAGACCCACCCTGTGCCAGGAAGGTGGGCAGAGCTTCAGCCAGAGCTCGGAGCTGGTGGTCCCTGAGAAGCTCCATGATGGGGAGAAGCCCTACAAGTGCTTGGAATGTGGGAAGAGCTTCAGGCAGAGCAACACCCTGAAACGACACCAGATGATCCACACCGGGGAATGGCCCTACGAGTGTGGGGACTGCGGGAAGGGCTTCAGCTGCAGCTCCCACCTCATCAGGCACCAACGCATCCACACATGGGAGAGGCCCTACGAGTGTCCCGAGTGTCAGAAGAGGTTTCACACCAGCTCCAATCTCGTCCTGCATGAGCGGATTCACACGGATGAGAGGCCCTTCCGCTGCCCCGACTGCGGGAAGGGATTCAAGCAAAACTCCCACCTTGTCACCCACCGGCGCATCCACACTGGGGAGAGGCCCTACGAGTGTCCCCAGTGTGGGAAGAGTTTCTCCAGGAGCTCTCACTTGACCCAACACCAACAGAGGCACCTGTAAGGGAAGCCTTGCGAGTGCCCCAGCTGCAGGAAGAGCTTTGTGCCCTGCTCCAGCTCCATCCCCCATGGGAGGACCCATGTTGGTCAGAGCCCTGGTGACACTCATTCCCAGTGATCCCTGCTGAGAAGACACCTGTAAGGTGATCTCCACATCCTCTTCGATCCCCATAGGCCCCTGGATGAACCCAGGGCTGGAACATCCATCAG
>QUSF01000432.1:0-32842 GCA_003676055.1 Chloebia gouldiae
GGACAGCTGCAAACAGGGAGCATTCCCTGCCACAAAGAGCCAAGCCAGGGCTGCAGGGCAGCTGCTCCAGCCCCGACTGCACTGCTGATTGCTGTGCTCTAGGGCTGGGGCTCCTTGCACAGGGGATTGCACTGGTGTGCCAGAGGAGACAGAAGCTGCAGCTTCAGCCTAACTGAGGTGGATGCATGGTCTGGGAAGAGTGGGAAGGCTCAAGGGGATTCACAGAGCTCATGCTGCTGCAAGGATGAGGAAAAGGGAGCGGGAACTCAGCAGTGAGGAGAGCTGAGGGCTGAAGAGCAGCTCTGAATGACACTAAAATCCCAGCGGACCTCTGAGACATTGCTGCTTCTCAGCCAGTGACAGGATGAGTCCCTAAGCATGGGGCTCAGCCTTCCTCGTGGTGAGGGGCACCAAGGAAGGCAACAGTGTGATTGAGACTGGAAGGGGCTGGGAATTCACTGGGGGAAACGAGGGAGCAGTTGGGGAGTAAAAGGCAGGTGGGGAAGAGAACAGTTCAGAGAAGGGCTGAGCTACAGCTTGAGCAAGCTGCAAAATGTCATTTGGGGTCATCCCAGATTGATTTCATTTCACAAGTCATTGAACAAGTTTATCTTTTGGGTGGTGGCATGTTTTCCCTTGGAGCTGTACACTCTGCAAACTTGAGCTGTGTTGCTGAAATGCTCAACAAGTCTGTTCTGCAGGGCACCCCATTTCTCCTTTGGCTGATTGTGGCCCAGTGCTGAGCTCCAGAAGAGCCCTGGCAGAGCCCAGAGCAGCCTCAGCGCCCGCAGAGCCCAGCTGCAAGGAGAGAAACCAGAAAGCGCCCATCAGCTGAAGGCTCCTGTCCCCTTGTCCCAGCTGCCCACGGTGCCCAGGCCATGCTGGCCGTGCCCAGAGCTGTGCCCAGAGCTGCCCAGCACTGCTGCCTTTGGGAGCAGAGCAGGAGGGCAGGACACGTGCCCAGCCTGCAGCCAGCCATGGCACATCCAGCCCTCAGCAGCTGCCCAGAGCAGGATGCTCCTGTGCTCGCTGCCATCTCCCCAAAGCTCTGATCCCACCCTCCCCAGCAGACAGGACCCACCTCACGCCATCCACCGCTGGAAGAAAAGCTGGTCCCAAATGATGTCCTCAGCCTTCTCCAAGGGCACGGCCCATCCACACCACAGCTGCTCCCAAGCACTTCCCCATCCAGACTGGACCCCACCTGGAACGCTTCCTCTACAAAAACAAACAGCAAATGATTGAAAATAGATTACAGACAAAAAGGGCAAGAAGAAAAAAAAGTCAAAAATATTATCCTTGTCAGGAGCTTGAGAAAGGCCCAACCTCTGCATGCCAGGAACAAACCCATCCATGGGTGAGGGAAGCCCAGGCTTTCTCCCTTCCCCCAGCACTGCCCCCATGGTGATCCCAAAGCAAACAAGGGCAGTGGAGCAGCCCAAGCCCTTCCTTGCCTGCAAAGCAAAGCAGCCCCTGCACAGGCTCTGCAGTCCCACCTCTGCTCCCACCATGGGGGTTTGTTTGTGTCGGGATGGCTGCCCCAGCCCAGCCCCAGCCCGGGGCACGGTGGGTGCTGGGGGCTGTTGCAGGGCCAGGAGCCCACTCCCATTTTGTACCCACCCCAGACCATGCCCCCAGCCCTGCCAAAAGCAGCATGGCAGCCGACTGAAGGATCAGCTGCATCCGCCCCAGCAAAGAGGGAACCTTTAGTTCCTGGCCAGGCTGTGAAATGCCCAAATCTGGGAGCATCCCGCTTTGTGTGGACTCATCTGCAAATTCCCAGTGGAGCCTGGCTTTGGAGAAGGTCCCAGAATCAAAGTCCATCATCTTCAGCCAGCCAAAGACCAGGTGGAGCAAGAGGTTGTCATCCTTGATGTTGTCCTCACTGTCCCCAGCAGCAGCAGCCCCACCTGGTACAGCTTCTCCAGAGGTTCCTTCTCCTTCCCTGGGGTGAGCCCAGGCTGTCATGGTTCTGCCCAGGGCCCCAGCTGTCAGGGAACCAGGACAAGTAGAACCAGCTTGGATGGTGGCCACCAGTGCTGGGCAGAGCAGCTCAGCTCCAGCACAAGGGCTGCTTGTGCCCATCTGATGACCCCTGGGCAGTGACACAGGCAGGACAAAATGTCTGTGTTCCTTTGCTTCTCATTGCCAAGGTACGTGTGGAGCTGGAACTTACCAGGGCCTGCATCAAATTGTGCCTGTAGCTCTCTCCCTTCTTCTAGGGCAGATGAATATCCTGCATCCAGGGATCACAGAACAGCTCTTCTAAGGAGGGCCTGTCCAAGTGCAGCATGCATAAACAGCGCCTGATCAGATCTTGGCACTCTGAGCAGAGAAACCAGAAACCGCCGGTCAGCCGGAGAAGGCTCCTGTTGGCTTTGCCCCACTATTCCCATGCCCAGGCCATGCTGGATGTGCTCAGAGCTGGGCCTAAACTTTCCTATCAATTCCCTGTTTTGGAGGAGAGCAGGAGAGCAGGACATGTGCCACCTCCTCAGCAGCTGCCAGAGTGGGATGCTCAAAAGCTGCTGCTTCTGTCTCCCAGCACTGCCCCCGTTCCCAGAGATGAGGATCCACCTTGAGAGAGCCGTTGTGGCAGCGAGAGCTGATGGTCCCAGCTGATGTTCTGGCCCCTCCTGAAGGGTGCTCCCCGCAGACCATCTGGTGCAGCAGGATGCCCAGGGACCAGATGGTAGCTGCCTTGCCATAGCACCAGCCCAAGTGGGTCCATTCCGGGGTGCTGTATGACCGTGGTCCTATGTAATACAGATGGGGTTCATCAGGGGGATGCTGCTGCTCCCAGAGCCTGTCCCCAGGACCCCTGGGCATGTGAGGGCTGCCCCAGTGGCACACGGGATGACTGCTGCCCTCTCACCAGCACCTAGGACTTTTCTACAGACTCGGGGTTGGAAAAGAAGCCACTGGTGCTGGAAGAGGGCAGCAGAAGCCCTGGGAAGGCCCAACCATGACCAGGGAAAACCCACTCAGTGCTGGGGAAAAACCATGCCCTCATCCTCCCTGCCTGCATTGCCCCAAAACCATTATGAAGCCAAAACCAGGTGAGTGGAGCAGTCCAAGCCCTTTCTCACCTGCACACCAAACTGGCTGGGAGCACAGGTTCGGGACCCCCTCTCTGCTACCCCCACCCACAGGTGTTTTTGTTGGGCTGGGTGCCCCAGCCCCAGTCCTGCCCAGAGTGGTGAGCAAGGGCTGCCAGCAGAGCTGGAAACTGGCTCCCCACCCAGCCTGGCTCAAAAGCAACTCGGCTGAAGACTCAGTGCCATGAAGGGCAGCAAAAGGGAGAATCCCCGCTTTGACATGCTGGGTCATGCGATGCCGGGATCAGAAGCACACTCCTTCGTGGGCTCACATGCAAAGTCAGTGTAGGCTGTGTCCTGCAGGTAAGTGCCACAGCCAAAGTCGATCAGTTTCAGCTGCCCGGTGGCCAGGTGGAGCAGGATGTTCCCTGGTTTGCTGTCCCTGTGCAGGACCCCGCAGCTGGTGCAGCGCCGCACGGCCTCCAGCCCCTGGCGGAACAGCCCCGCGCCTCTCCTCGGACAGGAACGCCGAGCGCCCCCCGAGCGCCCCGGGCCGGCCATCCCCAGGCGTTCTCTCCTGGCCCCGGGACAGCGGCGGCTCGGGGCCGGCGGCCGCGCTGCCGAGCGGCGGAGCTCGGGCCGGGGGAGCCGCAGCGGAGGCGGCGGCAGCGGCCGCGCCGCGCGTGTCCTCCGCGGGGCCGGGAGGAGCCGGGGCCGGGCCGGGACCGGAGCCCACGGCGGGGAGGAGGGGACAGCGGGACAGGGAGAGCGGGATAGGGTGCGGGACCGCGGGACAGGGAGAGGAGAAGCAAGAGAAAGGAAATAAAGTCACTTCTTTTCTGCTGCCGCTGCAGCTGAAGCTCCGGGGCCGCGTGTCCCCGTGTCCGTGTGTCCGCTGCCCGCTCGCCCCCGCGCCCAGCCCCGCGCTCCCCGGGGCAGCCCCTGAGCCTGTCCGAACACGGGAACTTTGCCCTGTTCAGCCCAGACCCAGAGTCTGGACTCCTGCACAGGGGCACAGGAATCCCCTGTGTGTTGTCCCTGATGAGGGTCAAACAATATTGGAACACATTCCCTGAATGCTGAATTTGCACCTGACCCAGGCAGTGCACTTAGTCACCAGCACTGCTTTCCAAAAAAAAAAAAAAAAAAAAAAAAACCCAAAAAAAACCACCCCCAAACAAAACCAAAACAACAGGGAGGCAAAATGTGTGTAGCTCGTGGTATTTTAGAGTGTCTAAAACTTGCCAAGTCATGGATCTTAGAAGTGAGATCCATTTGGATTAATGGGATTGATAAGTAGTGCAAGATGGAAAAGGGGAACATAAAAATAAATACAGAAAAATATCTTGGAGTGCTTCTTTCCATTTTCATTTCCTTTCTTAAAAGCTGTTTCAGTTTTCCCAAAATCTCCACAGTTTTGTTCGCTCTTTCCAAGAACCTTTCCTGGAGAACTAGCAAGCTTTGAGCAGCTTCTGTCACAGGATGTACCACCAGCTGCAGTTTCTCTTGGCTTTCCACCATGTGTGCAGCACAACTCTTGCAGCACTGCAGGACAAATATTTGAAGAACTTTACAATTTGTTCTTTCTTTTCCTCCTGGGCTGGGCACTTGTGCCATTGGTGATGTTTTCATTGTTATTGTTCTACCCTAAGAAACCATGACGGGCTACCTGGAATTGTCAGGGAATACAAGCCTGACTGAATGCAGAGAAAGAATCTCCTTGAGCCTGCAGCCAGAAATGGAGATCTGTGTGATAATCATTCCAACACCCCCATGGACATCTTGAAAGTGATGTGGAACTGAACACGGGCTGATAGAGTTTGTTTCTGAGTTCAGTTTAGAAGCTTCCACCTCTCATGCACTGATATAAATCAGGAGTTCAATGAGTTGATGGAAAGCACCAGAGCAAGCTGGTCCTCTCAGCAGATGACTGAAAGAATCAGAAAAGGAGAAATGGAGGCAAATGACTTGGTGAATTTTCTCTGTATGATGGATCATTTTTCCTAATAATTTCCAATCCATTCCCGCTGCTTTTCTCCTTCCTAACAAGGCCATTTTCATCCCAGATTCCCCATGAAATGAGAATCCTGAGCTTGTGGAAGTGCCTGAAAGATGCCCTGTTCCTCTGCAGGGACACTCAGGCTGGAGCAGAAGCTGGAGCCCTCTCTGGGGAACCCTCCTCCGAGCTGGAATTTGTGCCGTGCTGGGAGAGGAGGAGGAGGAGGGGGAGAAGGCTGGGTGCTGTGTGGCAGGAGCAGGAGGTTTGGGCCGCAGGACATTCCGTCTGCGCTGCTGCTGCGCAATGGGCGGGAACGCTGTGGGGAAGAGTGCGGGACATTGGAGCGGAATATGGATGACACTGGGGGGGAACTGGAAGGGACTGGGAATGAACTCAGGTGTATTGGGAGGGACTGGGCTATGCTGGGAGGGACTGGAAGGGCCCTGGGGCTGTGCTGGGCTGTACTGGGGATGAACTGGGCTGTGCTGGGAGGGACTGGAGGGGTTGAAGGGGCTGTTCCCGCTTTCGCCGCCTCCCATTTGCCGAGGCTCCCGCCCATCACAGCCCCCAACCAATCAGCGCCAGGGACCATGGCTTTGGGGGTGGTGCCTGGAGTCTGCGCCGTCTTTTCTTTTGCCTACAACTCCCATCATGCTCTGCGGCCCCATAGAGCCCCATTGGGGCCGGGACTACAAGGCCCGTCATGCACCGCGCTCCACAGAAGCCCGGTACCGCCCCCATCTGTCCCATCAGTGTCCCCCAGACCCTCCGGGATCCCCAAGTGCCCCTCAGCGCCCATTCGGGACGCCCGAAAATTTTACTGGCAAAGTGCAAAAAACCAAGACACTTTGGAAAAGCATTTAATACAACATCCAATCTAACATAAAGCACTTGTCATAGCAGTAACTTCATTCACTCAGCCCATTTAGCCTGGAAAGCCTTAAACACTTAAGTTGTTCAGGTACCCAAAAATGTTACATATAAAGAGCATTAGAAGAAGAGGAAAGCGGGAGAGAGACACAGAAAGACAGAAGCTCCACAGAGAGACACACATGTGGCTCCCAGCTCCTGAGGTTCCAGTGTGGGTGAGACACAAACCCCAGGAGAAGGCAGAGTCCATACCAGGGGCTGACCTTGTGCTCCTTGGTTTTAAGCGCCTGGGCCTTCATGGGCCTCCTCTCAGGTGGGACTTCTGATTGCTCAGGCATTCAAAACTGGATTAGGCTGGATTAACACTGTCCCAGCTGTGTGACTGACTGACCACTCAGCCCAAGGTGTCTGGGGACATTGATCTCATCCAGCCTCTGACAGTGACCCTGGAGACACTGGGAACCTCATGGAACCATGGGTCAGTTGTGACAAGGCAGGTCCAAGGACACCCTGGTGACACTGGGGAACCTCATGGAGCCATGGGTCAGTTGTGACACTGTGGGGACCTCGTGGAATCAGAGGAGACCATTGTGAAACTCCCATGGAACCAAGGGCCCAGGGTGACACTGTGCAGCCCAGAGTGTCACGGAGGAGCCATTGTGACACTGTGGGACCCCATGGAACCAAGGGAACATGGGACAGGCTGATGCCTTAAGTTTTAGCTTCCGTATATTCCCGATTCTGTCCTGCATCAGTCTGTAACTCTGAACTTCATACAGAGTGTCAGCAAGTTCTCTTCACAGTGTAGTCAGACAAAACAATCCTGTTATAGCCCAAGAATCAAGGACACCACTGCAGCTTCAGGCCCAAAAAGTGAAAACAAGAGCAAATTGAGGAGAGCAGACTGGGAGGGTGGGACTTCATAGCCTGAAGGTATAATTGGACAATTAACCCCAATATGGAAATGAACCAGAACTTATAAAAGTGTGAAAACGTGTGACCTGGCATCCGTCCTGGGTGTACCCTCAGCCAGGCCCTTGTACTGCCCCAGGTGAATCCTTTCAAGGCCTTTTTAATAAATCCCCACTTTATTCCTGTAACCCTGTCCAGCCTCTGCTCTAGGTGGCCTCTCAAGGCATCAAGGCCTGGCTGGCTGGGCCACCTGGGGGCCACCTGACATGTCCAGCTGACCTTGGCATGTCAAGGGCTGCTGCTTGTCAGCCCCTGGAGCACTGGGGCTCTGTGCTCTCCTTCTTGTGGAAAGAACTCTCCTTCTCCTCCAGGTGCCCGTGGCCAACATTTGGATTCCTCCTCTTATTTTGCTTTTATGCAAAGATTGTTCCTAGATGAAATCTGCCAGGACAGACAGATCTGGCTGGCTTGGCCACCCAGGGGCCACCTCTCATCTGCCTTTGAAACACTGGGACCCTCTGCTTTTCTTTCTTATGGGAAAAAAACACCTTTCACATCCATGTACCCACAGCCAAGGTTGAGAATCTGCCTCTAGGATTCCCTATATCCAAGGATTTCTCCCAGATGAAAGCTTCCAGGAGAGACAAGTCTGGCTGGCCTTGGTTTCCAAAGAGCTGATTCTTATCTGCCTTTGAAACAATGGGGCTTTGTGCTTTCCTTTCTGATGAAAAGAACTCTTCTTCCTGCCCAGGTGCCCATGGCCAAAACTGAGATTCCACCTTCAAAATTCCAAATATACAAGGACCTCCCCCAGATTGAAAGGTGTCAGGAAGAGACAGGTCTGACTCTCTCGGCCTATGGTGACCACCTCTCATCTTCTTCCAAAACACCGGGCTTTGCACCTTTCTTTCCTATGGAAAAACCATCCATCTTGACCAGGTGCCCATGGCCAAAGTTGGGGATCCTCCTCCAGAATTCCCTAGATCCAAGGATTTCTCAGTGCCGAAAGCTGCCAAGACAAACAGGTCTGGCTGGCTCAGCCTCTCAGGAGCCTTCTCTCTCTGCTTCTGCTGCTGAAACACTTGGGCTCTGTGCTTTCCTTATTATGGAAAAGAACCATCCTCCTTACAAAAGCAGAAAGAGCTGAAATTTGGGTTACACCTCCAAAATTCCTTATATCCAAGGGTTGCTTTCAGACAAAAAATACCAGAAGAGAGAGTTCTGGCTGCCTTAGGCCTCTAGTGGCCTCTTTTCATATGGCCCTGAAACACTGGTGATCTGTACTTTTCTTCCTATGGAAAAGAACTGTCCTTTTCCTCCAGGTGTCCATGTCTGAAACAGGGATTCCACCTCTAAAATTCCCTGTATCCAAGTGTTGCTCCCAGGCAAAATCTGCCAGTACCATCAACTCTGGCTGGCCTTGGCCTCTGGTGGCTGCCCTTGCCACCCTGGGGCTCGGTTCTTTCCTTCCCATGGAGATCACTGTGACACTGTGGGCACCTCATGGAACCAAGGGGATCATGGTGGCACCACTGGAGGCCATGGAACCAAGGGACCATGGTGACACTGTGGGGCTTCATGCACCCAGAGACCATTATGACTCTGTGGGGCCTGATGGAACCATGGAGACCATTCTGACCCTTCAGGGCCTGGTGTCACCAAGGGGGCATTTTGACACCTCAGGGCCTCCTGGAAGCAAGGGACCATTGGGACACTGTGGGGCCCCATGGAACCGAGGGAACATGGACCAGGTGTGGCTGGCTTGGCCTCTCAGGGGCCACCTGACAGGTCTGGCTGATCTTGGGATGTCAAGTGCTGCCTCTCATCAGCTCCTGGAGCAATGGGGCTCCATCCTTTCCTTGCTATGGAAAAGAACTGTCCATCTTTTCAGATGCTCATTGCCAAAATTGGTATCTTCCCTTAAAAATTTCCTATTTGCAAGAGTATGTCTCAGAAAAAACCTACCAGCAGTGGCTGGCCTTGGCCTCTGCTGTTCAACTCTCATCTGCCCCTAAAACAGTGGTGCTCTGTTCCTTCATTCCTATGGAAAACAACTGGTCTTCATGTCCAGGGCCAATGGCCAAAATTCGAATTTGGCCTCTCAAATTCCGCAAAGCCAAGGATTGCTCCCAGACAAAAGTAGCCAGGACAGACAGGTCAGGCTGGCCCTGTCCTCTGGTGATTTTCTTAGACTATGAGCTGAATGTTTTCACCTGAAAACACCTCGGAGAGGGCCCAGAGATCTGCCAAGGAGGGGTTCTTGGGCCTCGGACACATGACCACTGCATTTGGAAAAAGGAGCTCTGTGCTCTGTGCTGCTGTAGTGGTTTTGCATCACAGAAGTGATGTCCTGAGAGAAGCTGCTAGCAGTATAATCTGTGTCTGACAAAAAAACCAATCAGTAATTAGCTTTGAGAATTGACAATCTGTTAAATTTAAGGAACTAAGGAATGCCTCTGTGCAGACACAACTTAAAGATGAGAAAGCCTGGCTGGGTCTCTTTCCCTTCTGGCCCCAAAGAGGTGACAAGGCCGGTCCAGCTCCATCTCAGCCTTCTGGCCTGGCTGCTGAGATCCTGGCCCTGCCCCAGCGCGGCCCAGCCTGACACAGCCCCAGTGCAGCCGCTGCAGAAACCTCCATGGTAAAACAGCTCCGGCTGCAAGGACCCAGCCCGGCTGGGCTCACGGAACCATCTGCAGCCCTGGGCAGATATTGACTCGGCCAGGTCTGCCATCCTCCCTCCAGTGAGAGAAAAGGACACAGGGCAGGCACACAGAGGAGCAGCATGAACACACCGAGGTCACTGAAGAGGAAGCTGAGTCCCAGATGTGAGGGATGAGGAGATGCCTTGATCTTGGGGCTGAAATCCTCTGCTAAAGCTATGGAGAAGGATGTCATTGATACATCAGAATCTCTTTTTCCCTATAAGGCACTGAAAAGTATGGGGAGATGACTTGTTCAACAAAGGCCTGCATGGGAAAGTGAGCAAATGTTGCAGTAGCTGTGAGCCCATGAGAAGTTTAAACATTGAAAGAGAGCAGAGGGACGAGACCCTGCGCCCCCAGGGAGAGAAGAAGGTCTCTGTTCCCAGAGATGAAAATGATTTCAGAAATAGATGAAGAGAACCTTTGCTCATAAAAAGCTCATCTTTAAACTAATACCCCATAAGTTGGCATGGCCCATAAACACAGCTGTGGGAAAGGCTGTGAAAAAATGGGAAGAATTCACAATTGCAGATTTTTCCAGGCAGCTGCTATTCATGAAAATGAAAAGCCATGAGATAACTGTTTTCTTGTGGAGAAGTCTCCATAACATTAACAAGAGGAACTTCTCTCCCTAACTGAAATGAAGAAAGACAATTCTAGAGCTGGTAAACTGACTGAGAATTTTAGGTTTTGTCTCTTTACATTGTCTGGTTGTATGGAGAGGGGAAGTGTTCTGAAAGTTTTACTCTGATTCTTATTAATCTTTCTTTTAATTACTGTTAATAAACTTTTCTTTATAATCTTAAAGTTTTGAGCCTACTTTGCCTTTCTCTTAATCCTTCCTCACAGCAGGAAACGAGTAAGTATATTCTAGTGAGCGCACAGGTAATTAGCCAACATTGAACACACCACAATAATTGATGCATTGGCCAAGAAATCTCAAATTGGTGAACCAAAATCACTACAGAAATTTCCTTATGAACTGCATTAGAGCAGAGGGAAAACAAGGCAGAGCCATGGTTTGTCAGGACTGGCTTGATCCTAATGAGCCCCGTGGTGCATTTGGAGCTGAGCCCTGGAACTCAGGCCTGAGAGGAGATTGTACAAACCTGTCCAGAAGTCAAAGGCAGAGGAAGCACCCAAAGTGTCCCAAAGCATTAATGCGACCCACAAAGGTCTATCCCCAACACAGGCTCCCAATGGACTCCTTGGAGGAGAGAATTTGAGGCCAGGATGGCACAAAAACCTCTCAGTGTGGAAAGGAAAATACAATGTATTTTAAAAAGGTGAGTATCTCAAAGAATTTTTGAGCCCCACTGAGTGTCAGTACAAAGCTCTCAAGGGACTAATTAAAGCAGGTAATTGGGGCCATAATTGCACAAACCTCTCCCATACTATGGATCAAAAGGGAAACACCAAGTACCTTAAAAGAACTGAAGTACCTTGAAGCATTAATGGGCCCCACGGAGTGTTGTTCCTAACAAAGCCTCTCCAGGGACTAATTAAAGCAGATAATGGGAGGCCATGATTGCAGAAACCTCTCAGAGACTCCCAAGAAAAAGCAAAAGCCAAAGTCCTTTGAAAAACCTGCAGTCCCTGGGAGCATGAAGGAGCCCCCAGGGCCATTCATGACCAAGGCTCCCAGGGGACTCCTTCCAGCAGATCCTTGAGGCCACTGGGATGTGGGCTGGGGGGGGGGATGCTGAGGGCAGGAGCAGGGGCTGACAGTGCCCAGCCTGGCTGGGGCTGTGCCAGGAGGCTCCAGGGCCTCAGGACAAGGTGTCGCCTCACAGCCCTTGCTGGCACAGACCCTGCTGTGCCCCAGGGCACCAAGACTTGGCTTCTCTTTGTCCCCACCTGTCATCAGTGCCTCCAGTTCTCTGCTCTGCCTGGGGCCTGGGGACACTTTCTCTGTCCTCTGTGGGACCCATTAAAAGTCCAAGAAACTTTGGAGTTGGATTCTGACTTGGAGTTCTGCAGCTCCCTCTCAGAGCCTGATGTTCAGGGCCTGAGCACAAAGCCCCAGAGGCTCATTGAAGTCCTTGTGCTGTGTCTGTGCTGCTGAGCTGGGCTGGGCTCCTGGCACAGAGGATGATCCTGGTAACCAAGGAGAGCTTCAAAAGCACATTTCTCTTGCTGAGCAGCTCTTCTCCCAGCCCAGCAGGGCTGGGGCACTGCCTGCAGCCATCCCGGGCACAGCACAGAGGCACAGAGAGCTTCAATCAGTCAGGGCTGGGAAGGGGCTGAGAAGTGCCTGGGGCAGAACCACTGCCAGCCCTTGGCACAGGAACCTCTGGCTACAGGACAGTGCAGCTGCAGCTCCTGAAGTGATCTCCTACAGCTGGAACATCCCAATGCCCACAGACCCTGTGAGTCCATTCTCTGCTGATCTCTTGTGCAGAGCAGCCAGGGGTGCCCAGGGCTGTCCTGCAGAGCAGGGTCCTGCAGCCCAGGGCGCTGTGCTGGGCCAGGGACTCTGCTGCCTGCCAGGGACAGCTCTCAGCCGGCCCGGGGAGCTGCTCCCATCGCTGGCCAGGAGCTGTGGGGGGAAGGAGCCACCCTGAGCAGGGCAGGTGCTGCTGCTGAGAGGGGCTGGCTGGGGCAGGGCTGCTTCCAGCTCCAGACCAGACTGGGCACAGCTCCGGAGGGCACTTCCCAAAGAAGGTAAGCCTCGGATTGCTCTAAAGAACAGGAGCCATCTTGAGAGAGTTTTCAATTTCCTGCTTGGTGCTGGAATGGAACGTTGGGGTGCTGACAAAAAGATTGTTGCTTTTATATATTTTTCAAATATTCCTAGTCCTGTAAATTACTTTTTTATACTTACAAAACTGTTTTCCTTACTTTACTCTATTAAACTCTTAATTAACTCTATTTACGACTATTATAGACTTACAGGACTATAATCCTTAATTAACTTTAGTAAGTTTCCTAAACTTTCTCTTAGAAATTAGAACAATAAGCTAACTGTCTAAATACATTCCTGAAATACTGCATAGTCTTATTATCAAGAGGATCCACAGGAGGAAATTTTGGATTTTGAATGTGAGGAGTCATAAAAAAAGTGGGGCAAAGAAGCCTTTCGACTTACTCCAATGGGTTGACCCAGGAGTGTGTAACTGACGCAACTGAATCTCCTGCTGGATGTTCATGTTAAATATCCTAATTAATCAACATTAAAAATTGTTAAATCAGGGGCTGGGTGTGCCTCATCCCCCCTGGGACCAGTGGAAACTTCCAATAAAGGTCTGGTTTTTACTTTACTGTTCTAACAGTGTTGCAAGGATTATTTTTCCTCTTTTCATTATAGAAAACAGGGGGATGAGAGAAGCAGAACAGGAACTGTAATCCCAGAATGACAAAACATTCTGAGTTGAAAGGGACACACAGGATCATCAAAGAAATGTTTGAACATTTACAGAGACTCCAGAACTGTGACTTTGGGTGGTCAGTGTCTCTGCTGGGAGCCTCCCAAAGGGCCTCCAGACACTCCTCAGCCCTGGACAGCAGCAGCATCACCTCTGCTGGGCCCAGCAGGGCTCTCCTGAGCTGCCCTTGCCCAGCTGCACACAGAGCCTGCCCCAGCCAGGGCCCTGCACACAGGCAGGTTTCTGTAGGGCCGGGCCGAGGGCATACAGGCTGGGATGGGCTCTGTGAGCGCTGGCAGGGACAAGGCACCTCTCAGGAAAGAATGTCCAGGGAGAAGCTCAGGGAAGCAGAGGGGGCTGAACAGAGCAGTGCTGGGGGAACAAGCCCATCCAGCCCCTCACCTTCCCTCAGCCACAGGGAATCCTTTGCCTCTCACATCTCTCAGTGGCAAACTCTGAGTGCAGCAGGAATGCTGGGGACTTCTGACCTCAGAGAACCAGGAAAGATGTATGGGTAGGAAAACAATTCCTTAAAGTGAATTTCTGACATCCTTTAGACCTGAGAGTGCAGATGGTACCAAGAATTTCTGCATTAGGAATTATTCCCCTGACAAATCCTGAATATCCAGCCTTGTCTTTCTGCCACATGGCCACAAACCCTAGGGCAGCAGGGCAGGGATGGCTCCTCGAGAGCCTCCAGCAACAGCTGGGTGAAGGTTTTCCCAGAGGAGGAACCCGGGCCATTCCCTGCAGTGGGACAGTCTGTAGGGAATGGTCCAAGTTTGGCTCCAAGCAGCCCCTCCTGACTTGTCACTGTCCTTTCTCCATGAACAGGTGCCCATGTGCAGCCACAGCAAATGTCCAACAGCAGCTCCATCAGCCACTTCCTCCTGCTGGCACTGGGAGACACGCGGCAGCTGCAGCTCCTGAACTTCTGCCTCTTCCTGGGCATCTCCCTGGCTGCCCTCCTGGGCAACGGCCTCATCATCAGCGCCGTAGCCTGCGGCCACCACCTACACACACCCATGTTCTTCTTCCTGCTCAACCTGGCCCTCAGCGACCTGGGCTCCATCTGCACCACTGTGCCCAAAGCCCTGCACAATTCCCTCTGGGACACCACCACCATCTCCTACACAGGATGTGCTGCCCAAGTCTTTCTGATTTTCTTCTTTCTTGCAGCAGAATTTTATCTCTTGACCATCATGTGCTACGACCGCTACGTGTCCATCTGCAAACCCCTGCACTACGGGACCCTCCTGGGCAGCAGAGCTTGTGCCCACATGGTAGCAGCTGCCTGGGCCAGTGCCTTTCTCAATGCTCTGCTGCAAACAGCCAATACATTTTCCCTGCCCCTGTGCCATGGCAATGCCCTGGGCCAGTTCTTCTGTGAAATCCCAGAGGTCCTCAACATCTCCTGCTCACACTCCAACCTCAGGGAATTTGGGCTCCTTGCTGTTAGTGCCTGTTTTTCATCAGGCTGTTTTGTATTCATTGTTTTCTCCTATGTGCAGATCTTCAGGGCAGTGCTGAGGATCCCCTCTGAGCAGGGACGGCACAAAGCATTTTCCACCTGCCTCCCTCACCTGGCCATGGTCTCTTTGTTCCTCAGCACTATTAGCTTTGCTCACCTGAAGTCCCCCTCCATGTCGTCCCCATCCCTGAATCTGGCTCTGTCAGTTCTGTACTCGGTGGTGCCTCCAGCCCTGAACCCCCTCATCTACAGCCTGAGGAACCAGGAGCTCAAGGCTGCAGTGAGGAGACTGATGCCTGTATGCTTTCAGGGACATTAAACTGCTGGCCAATTTCTGCAAATCACTTGTAATAAAAGTAATCTTTGATACTTCTTGTTGGTTTCATTTTGGAGGTCTTTTTTCGTTGTTTTAAATTTTAATGTTGTCCACAGAGAAATGTAATTCTATTTGCCATTTCTTATTTTCTTACTCTCCACCTTCCCTGAGGCCACAGACTGTGTCAATGAGGGGCTGCGCTCTCGGTTGCTTTAAAGGAACTCAAGGATGTCCCAGCAGAGTTTTCTACAGAGATGCCCTTTTGTTGCCTTCTCTGGAGCTACAGCAGCAGTGTCTGTGTGCAGAGCTGGGGGAAGATCAGTGCTGGCACAGCAGCTCTGGTCCTGCTGGCCCCACCATTCCTGATCCAGGCCAGGAACCATTGGCCTTCTTGGCCACCTGGGCACATGGCTGGCTCATGTCCAGCCTGCTGTCCATCAGTCCCTGCAGGTCCCTTTCTGCCTGGCTGCTGTCCAGCCCTACTGTCCCCAGCCTGTAGCACTGCAGGGGTTGTTGTGGCCAAAGTACAAGACCCGGCACTTGGACTTGTTAAACCTCACCTTGGTGGATTTGTGCCCTGGATCCAGCCTGTCCAGGGCCCTGTGCAGAGCCCTCCTACCCTCCAGCAGATCAACACTCACATCCAGCTTGGGGTTATCTGCAAAGATGTCCTTGGTTCCAAGGGGCCCCTCAGTGTCACAATGTCCCTTTGGTTACACCAGGCCCTACACTGTCACACTGGTCTCCTTGGTTCCATGGGGCCCCAAAATGTGACAATGGACTCCTTGGTTCCATGGGGCTTCACAGTGTCACAATGTTCTCGTTGGTGCCGCAGTTTCATAGTGGTCCCTTGGTTCCATGGGGCCCCAGGGTGTCACAAAGGCCCCATGGTCACATGAGGTCCCACACTGTCACAATGCTCTCTGTGGTTCCACAAGTCCCCTCAGTGTCACAATGGACTCCTTGTTTCCACGAGGCCACACAGTGTCACAACAGACTTCCAGATTCCTTGAGGCCCCAGAGTGTCACAGTGGCCCCTTGGTTACACAAGGTCCTGCAGTGTCACAATGTCCCCTTGGTTCCTGGAGGCCCCACAGTGTCAGAAGAGCCCCTTGGTTCCAGTGGGCCCTGGACTCTCCCAATGCTCTCCTTGGTTTCGCAGTGTCACAGTGGTGAAACCCCTTGGTCACACGAGGCCCCGCAGTGTCACAATGGCCCCTGTGGTTCCACCAGGACCCAGTGTCACGGAGACTCTTTGGTTCCATTTGGCCCCAGAGCACCACAATGGAGCCCTGGTTCTATGGGGCTGCACAGTGTCACTATGGTCCTCTTAGTTCCACGAGGCCCTGCAGTGTCACAGTGGCCCCAGAGTGTCCCAGTCATCACAGAATGACAGAATCAAGTAGGCTGGAAAAGACCTTTGGGATCATCAAGTCCAACCAATGCCCTAATACTGCCTTGTCACCCAGACCATGCCACTGAGTGCCACTGGAGAGGGACAGTGACTCTGCCACCTCCCTCCTGGCCTGCCCATTCCAATGCCCACTCACCCTTTCTGTGAAGAACTTCTTCCTCTTGTCCAGCCTAAACCTCCCCTGGTGCAGCTGAAGGCTGTGTCTTCTTGTCCTGCCCTCCAGCAGATCCACACTCACACACAGCTTGGTGTCATCTGCAAATTTCGTGTTGGTGGGCTCCATGCCCTCCCCCAGACCATCAGTGAAGATGTTAAACAGGACTGGACCCAACACAGATCCCTGGGGGACAGCACCAGGGACTAGACACCAGCTGGGTGCAGCACCATCCCCACCCCTCTCTGGGCCCAGCCTCCAGCCAGCTCTTCCATCTCCCAGTCAGGAGGAAACCTGCCCAAGCCATGGGCTGCAGCTTTTCCAGGGAATGCTGTCACAGACAGTATCAAAGGCTCTGCTGAAGTCCAGATGGACACATCCACAGCCTTTCCCACATCCACAGGTGGGTCACCTGGTCATAAAAGGAGATCAGGTTGGTCAGGCAGGATCTGCCCCTCTTAAGTCCACGCTGGCTGGCTCTGACCCCTCGGCCATCCGGTGGGTGCCCTGTGGTGGCTCTCAAGGTGATCTGTTCCATAACCTTGCTGGGCAGCGAGGTCAGGCTGACAGGCCTGGAGTTCCCCAGATCCTCCTGCCAGCCCTTCTTGGGGATGGGCTCACACTGGCACCTCCAGTGCTCTGGGACCTCCCTGGTGAGGCAGGACTGATGGTAAATGATGGGGAGCAGCTTGGGGAGCTCATCCACCAGCTCCCTCATCTCCCTAGGATGGATCCCATCCCATCCCATACACCTGTGAGCATCTGAGTGGCTCAGCAGGTCACCAGCTGCTTCCTCCTGGATTACAGGGGGTTGTTCTGCTCCCTGTGCCCGTCTACCAGCTCAGGAGAACTCTTTTCCTAAAGACAACCTCTCCATATATTGAAAATTGAGAAAAACAAGATATAGTTTGGCCTTTTCCTTTTCTTTTGTTGCTATATTCTCCACTGCATCCAATAAAGAGCAGAGGTTCTCCTTATACCAGATTTTTATATTAATTTATTAATATACACATTTTTTATTATTTTTTCACAGAAGTGGCCAGGTTAATCTCCAATTGAGATTTCACCACTTTCTTTTTATTTTTTCCTGCATGACCTAACAACAGCCTTAAACTCTTGCTGAGTTGCCCGACCTTCTGTCCAAACTTGATGCACCCTCTTCTTTCCCCCAACTTCCCACAACAGCTCCAGGGGCAGCCAGGATAGTCATTTTCCCCACCAGCTCATCTTCTGCCACACTGGGACAGGCTAGTCCTTCCCCCCTTAAGATTACTTTCTTAAAATGTGTCCATCCTCCTGGACCCCTTTGTTTTTAAGGGCTGTTTTCCTTAAAAATATCAGGACCTGGTTTGGTACTTCCCCAATAAGCTTTCTAATTAGGCCAAAGTCTGCCCTTCCTAATTCCACTGTGGAAGTTTTGTTGTTGCCCCTCCTTCTTTCATAGATCATTGAAAACTTGAATATTTCATGGTCACTGTGCCCCAGGCAGCATCTGACCCCCACATCTGCCACCAGCCCTTCTCTGTTTGTGAACAGCAGAAGACAGAGCTTTCCTTGGAGTGGGGGTGTTACCAAAAATTGGGTAAAACAGAAAACTCCTTAACACCAGTGCAGCATTAAGAATCAGCATTCTTTATTCAGCTGGATGCACGGGGACAGCTCCTCCCAAAGCTGAGCATGCTGAGCACAGGAATATTTCTGTTAATTTTCTGTATTTTGCACACATATTCATTGATTGTGCTGGACTAAACACACATCTGATAATCATTTCCCCAAAACCATTAATATATTTACCCTCCCCTTTACCCATGCGTTCCTCTGTCCTGGCGGGTCTCTCTGGTGATCCCTGGTGGTCGTGGACTCCAGTGTTCCCGTGGGCCTGGCTGAGCTGGCAGGACACTGAGGCTGGTGAACTTCCAGTTCCCCTTCTCCCACAATGGGCCTTGTGTGGTTTCCATAGGCCTGGGGTTTTGGAGAACAAGCTCCAGGCTCCAGCTCACCTGGTGGAGACAATTTATCATCTGGTAACATGAGGTCACAGAGTGGACTCTGATATCACAGAGGGGGTTATGTGAGGTCATAGAGAGACTGTGACATCACAGGCCATCTCTGTGACATCACAGAGCCAGCTGTTACATTACATGACAGAGGCCTGACATCACAGAGGACACTATGAAATCACAGAGTGGGCTGTGCCATCTCACAGCAGGCTGTGACATCCCAGGAGGGCTCTGTGAGGTCTCTGGGTTTATCACGTTGCCCCAGCTCCCCCTCACAGTTTCTCCCAATAAGTCCAATGCTGTTCCTGCTCAGCGGGGTCCCTGTCCCCCGGTATCCCCCCTGGTCCACCTGGAGCCACAGCCTCCACCAAAGGATGTCTCATGGGGTCCACCCCAGAGCCTGATATAGGGAAAAGGGCCAGGGCTGTGTGGCCAGGACATCAAGGATGTGGATTATCCAGGTCCCTGTGGCCTGGGTTGGGTTCCCCAGGGTGAAGCTCCCTCCATTGCCAGTGCAGAGCTCCCTTGTCCCAGAAAGTCCCTGGCAATGCAGGGATGAAGGAAACAGGACAGGCTGTGGGGATCAGGGGCAGGGCACAGCCAGGGATTTGGGGTGGTTGTGAGCCCAGGGCCGGACCCAGGCCTTGGCCTTGGTGAACCTCATCCCATTGTCCTGGGCCCATGGCTCCATCCTGTCCAGATCCCTCTGCAGAGCTTCCTGCCCCCCCAGCACAGCCACACTCCCACCCAACTTGAACTCACATGGAACTGAGTGAGGGTGTCCTCAATGGCCTCCTCCATATCAGCAATAAAGAGATTTGGCCCCCAGTCCTGAGCCCTGTGGACACCCCTGGATGTGACTCCTTTCCTCAGCTGTTCTGAGTGCCAGGGATTGGATGAGAGAAATGGTGGGGAGGGGTAGGGACAGAGTGTGATTGATTGTCCGCCATAAAGGGTTTTCATTTTCATATCTATTCAAACTGCATGAGGAGGTGCTGGGGATCAATATCAATTGGACATTGCTCACATCAATGTATAAATAGGAAAAGAAAACTTAACAGGACAAACTGTTCTATATTCATTGTTTTCAATATAGTAGATTCACTTTTAATACACTTCTGAAATCTAATTAACCAGAGAAGAATTGAAAACTTAAGTTATACCCACTGGCTTTTCTTGTTTGGGTGTTTTGAACAAATGTCTATGAGCTTTTCTCATTGAATTCCTGAACTGAAGAGCTCAAGAGAGAAGAGGTCTCTGGTGCAGTAAAATTAATCAGGAATCTCCAAGTGGCTGAGGATCCATTCCCATCAGAGCAGAAATGAGCAGAAATGGGCACAGCTTTGTGTCTAGTGCAGGTCTGGGATGGGCCCTGGGCCTGGAGCAGGAGCAGCTCTGGAGGGCCCCAAGGCAGGGGCTCTTGTGCTGGCCTGGGCAGAGGGGATGGCAGGAGGGGCTGCAGAGCTCTCAGCACCTCAGGCAGAGGGGAGCAGGGCAGCCAGGGAGCTCCTCTGGCCTTGGCCCAGCCCCTTCCCCCATGGCTGGGGCTGAGTCCTGGCTGAGCTGCAGCTGCTGCTGTGCCCTTGGCAGGGGCTGAGGCCGTGGGGCCAGTGCCCAGAGCAGCCTGGCCTGAGCAGAGCTGTGGGGCCAGAGCCGGCTGGGCTGTGCTGGGGAGAGGCCCTTGGTGCTGCCCAGAGCTCAGGGCAGCTGGCAGAGCTGGCAGGGAGCTGGACTGGGCTGGGAGAGCCTGGCACAGAAACCATCAGTGTCCATCGCAGCCTGGCTGAGCGTGTAGGGGCAGGACTCAGCCCAGGCCTTGTGGGGCAGGGCCAGCGCCTGGGCAAGGCATTGAAAAGAAGAAAGTGGCTGCTCTGTGCCCTTGGGCATGGACAGAGCAGGGAGGGGGCCCAGGACATTTGTCAGTGCCAGCCTCTGTCTGTGCCAGCCCTGGGCAGCCCTGGCTGCTGAGACCAGCTCTGCCCTGGGCTGAGTTTGGCTGTGGCCCAGCTCCATCCTCCTGTGGGGCTCAGGGCTGTTCCCGGCCATGGCCAGCCCTGGCCGGCCTCTCTGCTGGCCCCAAGGCCGGCAGAGCCCGGGGCAGGGCTGTCTGTGCAGCCCCACAGGTGCCACGGGCTGGGCAGGAGCTGGCAGAGGCTGCCCAGCAGGGAGGCCATGGGGCACAGAGCCCCAGGGCTTCCAAGGGCCCCACGGCACAGGGGCCGTTCCCAGCAGCAATGCTCCTGTCCTGGGCTGGGTTGAACAGGGGCTGCGGCACCATGGCTGGGCCAGCAGAGGGCTACAAACGGGGCCACGCAGCCGCTGCCGGGGTTGGCAGCAAGGCCGGGCACAGACAAGGAATTGCTGAGCATGGCCTGCACTGGCCAGGGCTGGCTGTGCCCAAGGCAGAGCTCAGCTGCCCTTGGCGGCTGCAGGAACACTCAGGAGCCCAAAGAGCCTCCATGGCTGTGCTGGAGACCAAGGCTGGAGCAGGGGAATGCAGGGCTGCTGCGCCATGGGCAGGACATGGAATTCCAGCACACACCTCAGCTCTCTGATGGTCCCGGCACCATGCTGGGCCCTGTTTCACACTGGAGCAGAGCAGATGTTGATGGCACAGGAGCCCTGTGGGGCTGGCAGGGACCTGCAGCTTGCAAGGTGCTCTGCTCTCCCTCAGCTGCTCTCTGACAGATCCAATCCCAGCTTGGCCCCTGAGGGCACAATTGGCACTGCGTGTTCACAGGCATAAAGCTGATGTCTGCCCAGAAAGGAGCCCAGGTGTTGATATCTTTACATTTCATAATATGCAAGCACATTTTTGTATCTGTGTCAAACTTGACTACTTTAAAGAAATGGCAAAGTTTTCCTTTTAGGGACATGAATTTCTTAGAGGTGTACAAATGGCAGGAAACGAAATCCTGATCTTGCCTTCTTCTTTTATCACCAATATTCTGTTGATTCTTTCCCCTCCCTCTTCCTTCAGATGTTTCCAGCTCTGCTGTTTAAATGGCCATATCTAAGGACATCTCTTCACTAGACCAGCTGCATCTATGTCTTTCCCATTGCAACCAGATTTCCTCCTCCAGATGCTTCTGGTCATTAAAGGGCCTCTCAACTAACTGGTTTCATGCTTTGAGCTTCAGGGAGTTGCCCAGTCTTTCTGAAGCTCAAATAAACATCACATTACTCAACACCTTACTTATATTTATATCTATCATATATATATATCACAGTCTGTCTAAAACTATTCCTGTACAGAAATCCCTTGGGGATGGCGGACATGTCAGATGCTGCTGGGACATCACAGAGAGCTGAGGGAAGAACTGTGATGGTTTTTAAACTGTTCAAATGTTCAGCTTGTGTTTGGTGACATGAAACCTTTCTGTGCCTCTGAGTGTCACAAGTCCCTGAGCCCAAAGGACACAAACCTGATGAGTTGTGGTTGCCACTGCAGGGGCACTTGGACCTTGGTTCTGCACAGGAGAGCTCTTCATCCACTTTCCCTCTTTGCCTCCCTCTGGGCATGGAGGGATCTCCTGACTTCAGCCTGTGACTCATGTGTGCAAAGAGCAAATCTGGGCAGAATTGGGGCCGGGAGGGTTTGTGAAGACCTTGGGATCTGTGCTGGGCAGAGAAGGTGTTTTTCATTGCTCTGAGACTGTCTGCTGTGCAGAGTGGATTTAATAGCCAGCAGAGGAATGACTTTTGCATTTGATGGAGCTGTGACTTCCCTTGGCTTTGTTGGCTGGCAATAAATGAACATCCCTCTGTGTCTGGGGCAGCGCCTTCTCCAAGGAAAGCAGGTGGGAACTTGAGCCAAGGAGCTGAAATCTTCAGGTGCAGCCTGGGCTGGAGGGAGCTGAGATTTGCACAAGGCTGCTCTGAGTGCCAGGGCTTGGATGGGGGAAATGGTGGGGTGGGGGACAGAGTCTGATGGATTGTCAGACATGAAGGGTCTTGATTTTCTTATCTATTCAAACTGCATGAGGGGGTACTTGGATTCAGTGTCACTTAGAGATTGCACATATCAATGAATTAACAGGGGAAAAAAACCTAAACAGGACCTAAAAAATGGTTTCTCACTCCCTGTGTAAATAAAATTCATTCACTTCACCTGCATTACTGGAATCTGCTTAATTAACCACAAAATATTTGGAATCTTTAATCAAATAATTCCCAGAGGCTTGGCTTGTTAAGGTGTTCTGAATGTTAATGAACCCTGGGGCCACTGAATTCCTGAACTGAAGAGCTAAAGGCTGAAGAAGCCTCTGGAGCAGTAAAATTCAGCAGCAGCCTCCAAGTTGCTGAGGATGTCAGCAGCCCCCACTGAGGCCATCCCTGCCCAGAGACCGTGGGGGAATGGGCAGACAAGAAGAGCGTCCCTGGGGCTGGGGCAGCAGAACTCAGAGGCACCAGCGACTCCAGCTGGGAAATGGAGTGTGGGATGGGGCTGTGAAAGCCCTGCCTGGGCTGTGCCAAGCAGGACACACAAGCCCTGACCCCCATCCCCCAGACAACTCTCTCAAGGAAACGTTTAAAAGGAATTACAACTGTTTGTGTGCTCTGAGTTGGACTCACTGGAGAAACACTATCAAGAAATTCTCAGGAGCTCAAAACAACAAAACGGCCTTTACTGGGAATTTTGAAAATCAGAGAAACTCTGGCAAAAGGCTTAATAAGACATTCCATGAACAAAAATCACTTCTCAAATCATTGACTTGGCCTATTCAACTTCACCAACTCTAAGCCTGTTCTATTTTTAAGTTAATCAAAATGTGCAAGGGGAGGGAAGTAGAAGAAACTGAAAGAGAGAAAGACAAAATAAATACAGAGAAGCACACACAGCTACCAACACCTGATTTCCAGTGGTGTTCAGATAGAAAGTCCAAGAGGAGGTAGGATGAAGAAGTGTGTTTGCCTTGTGGTCAGCCTTCAATACCCCTTGCTCTTCCTGGGCCCTTCCCCCAGGTGGCACTTTGGGTCATTTGGTCACTCAGGAGCTGGGTTGGGGCTCCAGAGGTGGCAGTGGAGCATTGCCTGTGCTGTGCCAGGGACTGGCAGACACTGCTGGGCTGGGATAGAGGCTCTGGGGGGATTGGGGTTCCAGGGCAGGGCAGTGCTGGGGTTCCAGGGCAGGGCAAGGCTGGACCTGCCCCTTCCTCCCCAACACATGAAATGTTTCCAGCCAACAATCTCCTGCAGTCTGCCAGAACAGGAAATGTTGGAAGTAGAACACCAGCTGTGGCCATGGGCACCTGCAGGAGAAGGACAGTTCTTTTCCATAGGAAGGAAAGCACAAAGCCCCAGTGTTTGGAAGGCAGGTGAGAGCCTCACTAGGCCAAGGCCAGCCAGACTTGTCAGGAATGGCAGATATTTCTGGGAGCAGCAGATTTTTATCTGGGAGCAGATGTGGAATTTGGAGGTGGAAGCCAATGTCAGACATGGGCACCTTGAGAAGCAGGACAGTTTTCCCCAGAACAAAGGAAAGCACCGACCCTCCTCAGATGGAAAGGGACCTTCATGAAACCGTTGCCAAATAGACTTGTGCTGGCAATATTCCTATGGAACAATCTCTGGATATAAGGAAATTTGGAAGTGAAATCCCAGTTTTGGCCATGGGTGCTTGCAGGAGAAGGAGACTTCTTTTTCCATAGGAAGGAAAGCACGGAGGCCCAGGGTCTCACACTAACACCGGGACAGTTCTCAGTTAATTTCTGGTTTGATTGACTGGATTTTGTTTGGTTTGTTGTTGCATTGTTCCCTTGATGTGCCTGAAGTGTCTAGTCACGAGCAGAGTGACTCTTACCAAGGAACTTCATGCTGCTGGCTTTTGCTGCTCCCTTCCTGGGGATTTTGTCAGTGCTCTCAAGCCCTAGTTGGTAACAGGGTGAAGGAGCCCTGGCCCAGGCTCTGGCCCTGGGGGACATGGGGATGCTGCCGGAGAGTCCCTGTCCCCCTGTCCCACCCCCCACGGCCCCGTCCCCGTCCCCGTGTCAGGCTGTGGGGTCGATCTCGTGGAACATCCTCTGGGGGAGGCTGCGGCGCCGGGGGCGGGGGGACCCGGGGGGACAGGGGACCCCGCTGTGCATGAGCAGTGTTGGGCTTCTCTGGGGGAACTGGGAGGAGGGCTGGGGTGGAGTGACCTCCCCAGTGACCTCACACAGCCCCTGTGACCTCACAGCTGCCCTGTGATGTCACACAGCCCACTCTGAGAAGTTAAAGGCCTCCTGTGATTTCATACAGCTTCCCTGTGATGTCACAGCCTGCTCTTTGAGGTCCCAGGCTTCTCTGTGATGTCACAAAATATTTCCTGTGATGACACAGCCCAGTCTGTGATGTCACAGACATCCTGTGCGGTCACAGCCAGCTCTATGATGTCACAGCTGCCTTTGTGATGTCAGCAGACTCGCTGTGATATCACAGCCTGAGCTGTGATTTCACAGCCAGATCTGTGATATCACAACCCACTCTCTATTGTCTCAGCCTTCTCTATGACTTCACACAGCTGCTCTGTGATGTCAGAGACCTTATCTATGATGGCAGAGTCTTCTCTGTGGCCTCACAGCCCATTCTGTGATTTCACACAGACAGCCTGTAATGTCAGAGATGACTTTGTGACATCAGAATCTCCTCTATGATGTCACAGCCTGCTCTGTGATGGCAGAACTCACTTAGCTGTCCCACAGCGCCTCTGTGGGCTCACAGACCCACCCTGTGATGTCACACCTTCAGTGATGTAACACAGCCACCCTATAATGTCACAGCATACTCTCTGACATCACAGCTTGCCCTGTGATGTCATACAGGCATCCGGTGATGTCACAGCCTGCTCTGTGATGTCTCATAATAAACCAGTGATGTCACAACTGACAATATGATGTCACAACCAACTATATGATGTCACAACCTGGTCTGTGATGTCACATAATCACAGAATTACTGGGTTGGAAGAGACCTTTAAGGTCATCAAGTCCAACCCATGCCCTAACACCACCTCAGCTAAACCATGGCACTGAGTGCCATATCCATACTTTTTTTAAACACATCCCATGATGGTGACTCCACCACCTCCCAGGACAGACAATTCCAGTACTTTATCACCCTTTCCATAAAAAACTCTTTTCCTAATATCCAACCTAAATTTCCTTTGGTTCAGCTTAACACTGTGTCCTCTGGTCCTGTCAGTTTTTGTGAGGAGAAAGAGACCGACCCCCACCTGCATACAACCACCTCTCAGGGAGTGTAGAGAGTGATAAGGTCACCTTTGAGTCTTCTCTTCTCCAGCCTAAATAACCCCAGCTCCCTCAGTCGTTCCTTACAGGACTTGTGTTCCAAGCCCCTCCCCAGCCTTGTTGCCCTTCTCTGGACACGCTCCAGCCCCTCCATGTCCTTCCTAAATTGGGGGCCCAGAACTGGACACAGCACTCGAGGAACGGTGCCAGTACAGGGGAGGAATGCCAAGTAGACCAGTGCCCAGCACAGGGCAAGAATGACCTCCCTGCTCCTGCTGGCCACACCATTCCTGATTCAGGCCAGGACCCATTGGCCTTCTTGGCCACCAGGGCACACTGCTGGCTCATGTTCAGCCGGCTGTCGACCAGTGCCCCCAGGTCCCTTTCTGCCTGGGCACTGTCCAGCCACACCATCCCCAGCCTACAGCAGTGCGGGCATTATTGTGGCCAAAGTGCAGGACTGGACACTTGGACTTATTAAACTTCATCTTACTGGAAACCATTCCAGGTGTCTCCCTGCAGAGCCCTCCTACCCTCCAACAGATGGACACAACCTCTCAGTTTAGTGTCATCTGCAGGTTTACTAAAGAAAGGCTCAATCCCCTCATGCATGTGACCAATATAATTATTAAACAGAGCTGGCCCAGCACAGAGCCCTGAGGGACACCACTGGTGCCTGTCCTCAGCTGGATGCAGCACCACTCCCCACCACTCTCTGGGCCGGCCATGCAGCCAGTTCTGAGCCCAGCACAGAGTGCTCCTGTCCCAGCCGTGGGCTGCAGCTTTTCCAGGAGTGTGCTGTGGGAGACAGTGCCAAACTCCTGGTCTTGGCTGCAGGAGATGCCCAGCACAGGCTGCCTCTGCCCAGTCAATGCCAGCCTGTCTGCCCAGGCCAGCACAGCATCCCTGGGCAGGGGACAGAGGGGCCTGGCCAGAGCTGGTCCCTGCAGCAGCAGCCCGCTCTGGATTCCGCCCTTCAGGCACAAAAACACTCCCTTGCTCTTCTCCCTGGACATCCCTTTGCCCAGCTGAGCATGTCCTGGCCACCTGGGCTGGCTTGTCCTGCTGCCCCAGCCCCTGCTCCCCACAGGGCCCTGAGCTGGCACTGCTGCTCGGGACTCTCCACGTTCTGGTGCTGGCCGTGGCCAGGGCTGCAGGGAAGCACCTGCTCCAGGGGGAAGGTTGCAGAAAGGCTCTGGGCACTGAGGCTGAAAGGGCACCCCAGGGTCTGCAAGTTCTCTGTGTGAGAGCTGAGCTGGTGACCCGCTGAGGCCTCCCAAGTGCTGGGGCTGCACCTCCAGCTCCAGAGCAGATGTGACAGATGGAAGCAGAGACAAATCATTCCTGCTGGATTCTTTACTGTGTTTGCTGATACAGGTGACCTGGATCCATATGCAGATGAGGTGTTTTGTGTCAGATAACACTGGTAGAGTGATAAAAGTAATATTTTTTAAGTGAAAATAATATTTAATGCATAATACCCAATGAGGAATAAAAGACACATATGACCAGAAGAGCTTCTGAGTTTTTCAGAGGACAAGAGACTCATTGATGTTCCAGCAGTCAAACCTGTTCAAATTCTTCCTTCAGGGCTTCCTTGAGATGAGAGGTGACCACCAGAGGCCAAGGCCAGCCAGAGCTGTCTGTCCTGGTAGATTTTGGGTGGGATTACCCTTGCATATAGGGAGTGTTCCAGGAGGAGTATCCATTTTGGCCGTGGGCACCTGGAAAGACAGATGTTTTTTCCATAGGAAGGAAAGCCCAGAGCCCCAGTTCTCCAGGGGCTGATGAGAGGCAGCCCTCGATGTTCCAAAATCAGTTGGACCTGTCAGGTAGCCCCTGGGATGCCAAGCCAGCCAGACTTGATCCATGTTCCTTTCGTTTCATGGGGCTCTGCAGTGTCCCAGTGTTCTGCTTGCTTCTGAAGTCTGGCCCCTTCCTCCCATGAGGCCCCACAGGGTGACAATGGCCCTTTGGTTCCACAAGGCCCCACAGTGTCACAATGGTCTCCACAGAAGGGAAACCACAGAGCCCCTGTGTTTCAGGATCTGATGAACTCTGCAGTCACCAGAGGCCAAGGCCAGAAAGAGCTGTCTGTCCTGGCAGGTTTGTCTGTGACCAACCCCTGGATATTTGGAATTGTGAATGTTGAATCCCAATTTCAGCCATTTGTGCCTGGAGGAGAAGGCCACTTCTTTTCCATAGGAAGGGACGCATGGATCCCCTGTGTTTGGAAGGCAGGTGAGAGCCCCACCTGAGGAGGCCAAGGCCAGCCAGACCTGTCTGTAATGGCAGCTTTTGTGTACAAGCAATCTTTGACTATAGGACTTCTGGAGGTGGAATCCCAAATTCGGCCATGGACATCTGGACGAAAGAAGGAGATGGATGAAGGATGAAGAAGGACGGTTGTTTTCATAGGAAGGAAAGGGCAGAGCCCCAGTGTTGCAGGGCAGAACAGGGAGACCACCAGAGGCCAAGGCAAGCCAGAGCAGTCTGTCCTGGCAGCTTTTGTCTGGGAGAAACCCTTGCATATAGGGAACTTTGGAGGAAAAGTATCAATTTTGTCCATGGGTGCCTGTGCAGGAGGGACAGTTCTTTTCCACAGGAAGAAAAGCACAGAGCCTCAGTGTTTGAAGGCAGGTGAGAGCCAGCTCGCAGAAGACTTGTTGGGTCAAACAGACTTGTTGGTAATGGCAGCTTTTGTTTGGGAGCAATCCCTGGCTATTGGGAATTTTGAGGGGGAAATCCCATTTTGGCCATGGCTGCTTGAATGAGAAGGGTAGTTCTTTTCCACTGGAAGGAAAGCCCAGAGTCCCAGGGCTCTGTTTTAGGGGTACATGAGAAGAAACCCTCGACATGGCAAGGGCAGTTGGACCAGTCAAGCCAAGCCATCCAGACCTGTTACCTGTTCCCTTGTTTCCATGGGGCCCTGCAGTGTCACACTGGTGGTGTCATATTGGATCCTTGGTTCCACGAGGCCCAGATGTGCTACACAGGCCTCTTGTTTCTATGGGGCTCCATAGTGTCACAATGGTCCCTTGCTTCCATGAGGCCTTGCAGGGTCACAGGGGTCTCTTTGGTGCCACAGGGTCACAATGGACCCTTGGTTCCATGGGGACTCACAGTGTCAGAAGGGTCTCCTTGGTTCCATGGGGCCCTGCAGAGCCCCTTGATTCAACGAGGCCTCAAAGTGTCAGAATGGCCTCCAGGATTCCAATAGGCCCCACAATGTCACAATGGACCTTTGGTTCCATGGGGTCCCACACTGTTCCATGAATCCTTAGTTCCATGGGGCCCTGTAGCTCCTTGGTTTCATGGAGCCACACAGTGTGACAACTGCCCCTTGGCCTGCCAACACTCCATAGCGTCACAATGGCCCCTTGGTTCAACGAGGCCTTGTAGTGTCTCAATGGCTTAGTGAGGCCTTTAGTGTCACAACAGTGTCCGTGATTCCATGAGTGTTGGAACCCTGGATGCTAAGAATTTTAAACTTGCTGTGCTGAAAGGCACAGACTTGCAAGAGAACACTGCATGTGACTTGAGGCTGTGGAGAAGGCTTCCAAAATTGATTAATAGTACTGGGGTTACGGGTGTGTAGTTGGTTAGAGGTGTATACTACCAGGGTGGAACACATAAGAGTTTGGGGGTTTAGAACATCATAATAAATATGAAGCAAGTGGAGGTTTTAGGGTGGAGACAGGTTCTTCTTATTTACCTTCTTCTTACCTCCTTCTTCATGGGTTTGGGTGATATTTTGTGATTGGACAGGAAAGTCCTCAGTTATTGGGTTAAAAGGGAAAATAATTTAGATCTCATTTCTTGGTTGGACAGTTTTAAAAGACCTTATAACAAGAGGTATTGGGCCATTTTGTGACTCGCTAATGAAAGGCTGCAGAACCCACAGTTGTGAGGCTGCAACACTGATAGGAGACGATAAGCACCTGAGTCTGAACACGAACTATCTTCTCAAGTACCTTCAATCCTGACCAGGACACAGGTAGAAAAAACAAGCCGAGAACCCAGACATAAGGCCAGGCAGTGTGACAACAGACCATTGGTTTCACTGAGCGCCACAGTGTCACGATGCTTCCCTTGGCCCCACAAGACTCTGAAGTGCCAGAGAGGCCCTTTGGTTCCACAAGGCCTCAAAATGTAGAAATGGTTTCCATGGTTTCATGAGGCCCTGCTGTGTCACAATGGACCTTGGGATCCATGATGCCCCAGAGTGACACAATGGTGACACAATGGTTCCATTGGACTTTTCATCCCATGGAGACCCACAGTGTTCACTGTAGTCCCCTTGATTCCATGAGGCCCTGCCATGCTCTAATGGCCCCTTGGTTCCAGTGGGTCCCAAAGTGTCAGAACAGTCTCCATTGTTCCATGGGGCCCCAGAGAGTCACTGTGGTCCCCTTGGTTCCACAGGGCCCCACAGTGTAACAATGGACTCTTGGTTCCATGAAGTGCCACGCTGTGTCACAATGGCTCATGGTTCCATGAGGCCACACAGTTTAACAATGGTCCCTTGGTTCCATGAGGCCTTGCTGTGTCACCATGGACCCTTTGTTCCATGAGTTTGCACAGACTTACAGCTGACTCCTGGGTTCTGTGAGGCTCCATGGTCACCAAATCTCTGAAATATCAGAATGAGTCTCCTTAACAATAATTTGCTATTTCAGAGGGTATCATTTATTCAGGCCTGAGGTCGAGTGAGAGATAACTCCAAACCTTATGTGGACATGTAATTCTACCAGTGTTTTGCTTATACACAGTCACTAAATGTGAATTACAATTTACCCATTTCTATATAACCCACCCCAAGATCCCAGGTTCAGTCCTTGCTTTTTCTATCACTGCATTCTTGAGCCAGATGTCTTCTACACTTGCAACTCTCCTGGCTGGAAAAGCAGCTCCTGCATGCCTTGTTCCTGTGTTAAAAGTTCACAGGCATGGTAAAAGTGGAATTAACCCTTTAGGTATCAAGGCCAAGGCTTTGTGTGGCCAGGCAGGGGCAGGCAGGAGGCAGAGCTGTCAGCAAAGGCAGGGGCCAGCGAGGTGGGGCAGCCGGGGGATGACGACAGCCTGCAGGGACAGAGGCGCAGGGCAGGGACACCGTAGGACAGCCTGGGCTGCAGAGGGCACAGGGATGTGCAGCAGCTGCAAGGCCCTGACAGAGCCAACCTGTGCAGCACTTTGGCCATGGCTGCTGGCCCTGGGCCTGAGGCCACGAGGGGACAAGTGACCCTTGCAGCCCTGGGGCCTCATTGCCTCCTTGTCCCTGCTCAGCAGCCTGGCAGGGGCCACCCTATGGTCCTGCCCTTGGCACTGCACATCCCCACATCACAGTGCCCATCCCGGGAAGAGCCCTGAGCAATGAGGGAGGGACAGGATCTGCCTTGGCAGGGGCTGGGGCTCAGGGCTGGGCCCTTTGCATTCCTGAAACACATCCAGGTTTGCTAAGCACCAGAGACACCTTTCCCTTGCTTGTCCCCAGTTGTCATCTCTGCCTCCAGTGCTCTGCTCTGACTGGAACCTGGGGACACTTTCTCAGTCCTGTGCCTCAATGGGACCCATTAAAACTTCAAGCAACTTTGGAGTTTTAATTTAACTTTGAGTTCTTGAGAAGTTTTTAAGACACTCTCAGGCACTGAGTCTGATGTAAACAATACCAAAGCCCTGAGAGGGTCATTCAAGTTTTCCTATTCCAGTTGTGGAGAAAGATTTCAAAGTGCTTGTAAGAAATACACAATCCTAATTTAAAGGGTGTGTTTTATTACTTTTCTCTTTTGATCAGAGGCAATTGCAGCATTCTGTGATTGATATTGATCCAGGGTCTCCCCTCAGGAGCTCTGGCCTGCTCAGGGAAGCTGTGCCTTGAGCTCCGACCCAGCATGGACAACCTTTCTCCACATTGCCCAAGCCCATCCTGTCTGTCCTCACTCACCTGGGACCTGCTGTGCTTGCAGAGCTGGCTGCACCCAGCCAAAGAGGGGTCTTCCCTTTTTCTATGTTTGAAGCAATCTAAAACTCCTGAGTTTCCCCCTGAAAACAGACACACTCCTCAGGTGTGTGCCAGCCCAAGGTGCCACCAAAACCACTCCAGACCGGCCCTGGGCCAGCTGTGAGGGTGGATCATCAGCCCAGGCTGCACTGGGCCACTGCAAGGGGCTGTGGCCAGGGGCACTGCACTGACCCCACTGCTGGGTTTGGCTGCCACGGCAACCCTGAGAAATTAAACTGTCCTTTGAAATACTGGGGAGGACTGGGACATACTGGGGAGCACTGGGAATGCTGTGGGAGACACTGGGACATACTCGGAGTGATGCTGGGGAGTACTGGGACAGCCTGGGAACATGAGGAATGCTGAGGGAGAATCTGGGTGGACTGGGATGGACTGTGGGGGTATACTGGGACATACCAGGAGTGAAACTGGGAGTGAAACTGGGGGATACTGGGACAAATTAGGGACATTGTGGGGAAGACTGGGCAACACTGGAGCACACTGTGGATGACATTAGGAGGAACTGGGAGGGCCTGGGAATGAACTGAGGTGTATTGGGAGGGATTGGGCTGTGCTGGAAAGGACTGGAGGGCATCTTGTTTCCCACTGGGTGGTACTGAGTATGAGCTGGTCTATACTGAGAGGGACTGGAGGGGCACTGTGGATGTACTGGGCTGTACTGGGGATGAACTGGGCTGTGCTGGGAGGGATTGGAGGGGCACTGGGGCTGTACTGGGATGAACTGGGCTGTGCTGGGAGGGACTGGAGGGGTTGAAGGGGCTGTTCCCGCCTCCGCTGCCTCCCATTGGCCGAGGTTCCCGCCCATCAGAGCCCTCACCTAATCATCGCCAGGGATCATGGCTCTCGGGGGGTGCCTGGAGTCTGCGCCATCTTTTCTTTTGCTTACAACTCCCATAATGCTCTGCGGCCCCATAGAGCCCCATTGGGGCCGGGACTACAAATGCCCGACATGACCCGCGCTCCACAGAACCCCGGTACCGCCCTCATCTGTATCATCAGTGTCCCCCAGACCCTCCGGGATCCCCGAGTGCCCCTCAGCGCCCATTCGGGACACCGCAAAAGCGTCCTCGGATCCCCTGAGTGCTCCCAACCCCACTTCGGGAAATTCCTCTCCTCTCATCCCCCGCGGCCCCAGAGCCCCTCAGAACACAGTTCCGCGCCTAAAATTCCTGCCGCGCCCTGCGCCGTAAGGAACCCGGTTAAATCTTCCCAAGCTCCCCCCCGAGTGCTCCAGAGCCCCCGAGGACCTCAAGTCGCGGCTCGGATGCAGAAGTGTCCCCCGAGGGCCTTCCTGGACCCCAAAGGCCGCGTCCGAGCCACTTCCGGGACTACAGCTCCCATCATGCT
>QUSF01000435.1:5080-39464 GCA_003676055.1 Chloebia gouldiae
GGATGCTTTGGCATCTCCCCAGCAGGGGTAGGGTTGAGCCTGGAGGATTGGGGGGATCGTCCCAGGCTCCCTCGTTGTTGTGGATCCCCAAGTGCAGCAAACAGGAGAGTTCCCGGCTCAGAGAGGCCCCACTCAGAGGGAGTCGCTGGCCCAGGAGAGCTCAAAGGGCTCCTTTTGGAGCACTGTTTGTAGGGCCCCAAGAGAGGGGCTTCAGTCCCAGCCATGTTTCATCCTGGCCGCACTTGGCATCAGCAGCTTTCTTTGGCAGGCTGAGAACAGGGGTGTTGTGCCACTGAGGGAACACGAACAGTTCCCAGGGCTGCTCCTAAAGCAGCCAGGAGCTGGCTGGGCAGCAGCAGTGCCTGGAGCAGACAGTGTTTGTGATGAGCTCCAGAGGAGCTGAGCCCAGGGGCTGCTGGCCAAGGCCGAGGCCCAGCGAGCATTTCTCAGCTGGCAGGGCAGGCTGAGAAGGGGAGGGGGGAATGCACCAGCACAGGAACCATGGAACCAAGGGACCCTTGTGATACTGTGGGGCCTGTGAGACCAAGGGGCCATTGTGACACTGTGGGACCTGTGAGACCAAGGGACTACTGTGATGCTGTGCGACTCCATGGAATGTCAGGATCACTGTGACAGTGAGAGCCCCATCAAAATCAAGCCAAAGGTCCATTGTGACACCGCGGGGCCTCATGGAACTATGGAGACCATTATGGCACTTTGGGGTGTCGTGGGACCAAGGGGCCATTGTGACACTGAGAGGACTCCTGGGATAATGGAGACCATTGTGATAGTATGAGGCCCAATGGAATAAGCAAAGCATTGTGACACTGTGAGGCTTCATGGCACCAGTGAGACCTTTGTGACCCTGGGGGTTCCCAGAAAACCAAGAGGACCATTGTGATGCTGTGGGGCCTCGTGAAACCAAGAGGCCTTTGTGACACTGCAGAGCTGCAGGGAACCAAAGCTCCATTGTGAAACTCCAGGGCCTCATGTTATCAATGGTCCATTGTGACACTGTGGAGCCAAAGGAGATCATTGTGACCCCGCAAACCCCCATGATCCAAAGGTCCATTGTGACATTGTGGGCCTCATGGAACAGAGGAGTCATGTGTCATTGTGGGGCCTGGGGTGCCACAGAGACCATTGTGACACTGCAAGGCGTCATGGAGTCATTGGGACCATTGTGAAACTAGGGGGCCTTATGGATCTCAGGGACCACTGTGACACTGTGGGTCTTTATAAAACCAAGGGAACACAGAACAGGCCTGCCTGGTTTGGCCTCCTGTCACCCTGTGACTGGTCCAGCTGACCTTGGAATGTTGAGTGTCTCTTCTCATCTGCTGCTGAAACACTGATGCTCCATACTTCCCTTCATATGGAAAAGAACTGTCCTTCTCCTCCATACACCCATGGCCAGAATTCAGACTTCACTGCCATATATTATTATATCCATGGATTGTTCCCATAGGAACACTGCCAGGACAAGTCTGGCTTGCAATGGTTTCATGAGGGTCACCTCCCGTCTGTCACCAAAACACTGGGGGAGGCTCCGTGCTTTCCTTCCTTTGCGAAAGAACTGTCCTGATTCTCCAGTTGCCCATGTGCGAATTTTGGATTCTGTCTCCAAAGTTCCCAATATCCAAAGGCTTCCAGCAGAAAAAACCTGCCATTCCTGACATGTCTGACTGACCTTGGCCTAGTAAGGCTCTAACTTGGCTTCCAAACAATGGGGCTTTGTGCTTTCCTTCCTATGGAAAAGAACTGTCCTTCTTGTCCAATGCCCTTGGGATTTCATCTCCAACACTGCCTATTGTGAGAGACTGGAGGAGATTGTTGGCTGGAAACATTTCATCTGTGGGGGAGGAAGGGGCAGGTCCAGCCTTCCCCTGCCCTGGAACCCCAGCCCTGCCCTGCCCTGGAACCCCATTCCCCCCAGAGCCTCTATCCCAGCCCAGCAGTGTCTGCCAGTCCCTGGCACAGCACAGGCAATGCTCCACAGCCACCTCTGGAGCCCCAGCCCAGCTCCTGAGTGACCAAATGACCCCAGGTCCCACCTGGGGGAAGGGCCCAGGAACACCGAGGGGTATTTAAGGCTGAGCACAAGGCAAGCACACATCTTGATCTTACCTCCTCTTGGAATTTCTGTCTGAAGAGTGCTGGAATCCTGTAGGTGGTAACTGTGTGTGTGATTCTCTAAATCTTATTTGTCTTTCTGTCTGTGTCTATTTCTTCTATTTCTTTCCTCTTTTTTTGATGAACTTAAAACTGAACGAGCTAAGAGTTTGTCAATATGAATGGGCCAAGTTCATGCTTTGAGAATTGTTCTTGATTGAATATAAAATTAAACCTCTTCCCAAAGTTCATCTGATTTTCAAAAGTTCCCACTAATGCCTGTTTTGTTATTTTGAGCTCCTGAGAATCTCTTTTTGGTATTTCTCCAGTACATCCAAATCAGAGAACACAAACAATTGTAATTCCTTTTAAATGTCTTCTTGAGAGAATTGTTTGAGTGATGGGGTCAGGACTTGTGTGTCCTGCTTGACACAGCCCAGGCAGGGCTTTCAAAGCCCCATCCCACACTCCATTTCCCAGCTGGAGCCGCTGGTGCCTCTGAGTTCTTCTGGGGTCCATATCGTGGAACATCCTCTGGGGTAGACTGTGGCACCAGGGGCGGGGGGACCCAGGGGGACAGGGGACCTCTCTGTGCACGATCAGCGTTGGACTTCTCTGGGGGGAACTGGGAGGGGGGGGCTGGGGCAGAGTGACCTCCCCAGTGATCTCACACAGCACCCTCTGATGTCACACAGCATCTGTGATGTCACACAGCTGCCCTGTCATGTGACATGGCCCACTCTGATATGTAACAGGCCACCTGTGATTTCATACAGCTGCCCTGTGATATCACAGCCTGCTTTTTGAGGTCCCAGTCTGCTCTGTGACATCACAAAATCTGTCCTGTGATGTCACAAAATCTGTCCTGTGATGTCACAGACATCGCTGTGATGTCACAGACTCCCTGTGATGTCACAGCCAGCTCTATGATGTCACAGCTACCTTTGTAATGTTATGCAGCCTCGCTGTGATGTTACAGCCTGCTCTGATTTCACAGTCAGCTCTGTGATGTCACAACCCACTCTGTATTGTCTCAGCTTTCTCTGTGACATCACACAGCTGTTCTGTGATGTCATAGAGCCCTTATCTATGATGGCAGAGTATTCTCTGTGACCTCACAGCCCACTCTGTGATGTCACACAGCCAGCCTGTAATGTCACAGCAGACTTTGTGACATCACAACCTCTTCTATGATGTCACAGCCTGCTGTGATGTCACAACTTCCTCTGTGATGTCACAGTCTGCCAAGTGATGGCAGAACTGACTTATGTCACACAGCATCTCTGTGGCCTCACAGACCCACACTGTGATGTCACAACACCTTCAGTGACATAACACAGCCACCCTATAAGGTCACAGCACATTCTCTGACCTCACAGCCTGGTCTGTGATGTCATACAGGCATCCTGTGATGTCACAACCTGGTCTGTGATGTCACACAATCACAGAATCACAGAATTACTGGGTTGGAAGAGACCTTTAAGGTCACCAAGTCCAACCCATGACCTAACACCACCTCAGCTAAACCATGGCTCTGAGTGCCACATCCAGTCTTTTTTTAAACACATCCAATGATGGTGACTCCACCACCTCCCTGGACAGGGAATTCCAGTACTTTATCATCCTTTCCATAAAAAACTCTTTTCCTAATATCCAATCTAAATTTCCCTTGCTGCAGCTTAACACTGTGTCCTCTGGTCCTGCTAATTGTTGTGAGGAGAAAGAGACCGACCCCCACCTGACTCCACCCACCTTTCAGGGAGTGGAGGGAGTGATAAGGTCTCCTCTGAGCCTCCTCTTCACCAGCCTAAACAGCCCCAGCTCCCTCAGTCATTCCTCACCGGACTTGTGTTCCAAGCCCCTCACCAGCCTTGTTGCCCTTCTCTGGACACGCTCCAGGTCCTCCATGTCCTTCCCAAATTGGGGGCCCAGAACTGGACACAGCACTCAAGGAATGGTGCCAGTACAGGGGAGGAATGCCAAGTACACCAGTGCCAAGTACAGGGCAAGAATGACCTCCCTGCTCCTGCTGGCCACACCATTCCTGATCCAGGCCAGGAGCCATTGGCCTTCTTGGACACCAGGGCACACTGCTGGCTCATGTTCAGCCGCTGTCAACCAGTGCCCCCAGGTCCCTTTCTGCCTGGGCACTGTCCAGCCACACCATCCCCAGCCTACAGCAGTGCAGGGGGTTATTGTGGCCAAAATGCAGGACTGGGCACATGGATTGATTAAAATTCATCTTATTGGACTCTGCCCATCCCTCCAACGATTCCAGGTCTCCCTGCAGAGCCCTCCTACGCTCCAACAGAGGGACACACACTCCCAGCTCAGTGTCACCTGCAGATTTACTAACGAAAGGCTCAATCCCCTCATCCCAGTGGTTAATAAAAATATCAAACAGAGCTGGCCCAGCACAGAACCCTGAGGGACACCACTGCTGCCTGTCCCCAGCTGGATGCAGCACCGCTCACCACCACTCTCTGGGCCGGCCATGCAGCCAGTTCTGAGCCCAGCCCAGAGTGCTCCTGTCCCAGCCGTGGGCTGCAGCTTTTCCAGGAGTGTGCTGTGGGAGACAGTGCCAAAGGCCTTTCTGGAGTCCAAACAGACATATCCACAGCCTGTCCTGCATCCACCAGGAGGGATCGCCTGGTCATGAAAGGAGACCAGGTTGGTCAGACACAACCTTGCCCTCCTAAACCCCTGCTGGCTGGGTCTGACACCCTGGCCATCCTGTAAGTGCTGTGTGATGACACTCAGTGTAAACTGTTCCATGACCTTACCAGGTACTGAGGTCAGGCTGACTGGCCTGTAATTACCAGGATCCTCCTTCCCACCCTTGCTGTGAATGGGCGTCACATTGGGCAGCTTCCAGTCATCTGTAACCTCCCCAGTGAGCCAGGACTGCTGGTAAATGATGGAGAGCGGCTTGGCAAGCTCATCTGCCAGCTCCCTCATCACCCTGGGATGGATCCCATCTGGTCCCATGGATTTATGAACATCTAAGTAGCTCAGCAGTTCTCTGACTGCCTCCTCCTGGATAATAGTGGCCCACTCTGCTCCCTGATACCATCTACCAGCCCCGGAGGACAGTTGTCCTGGAGGCAAATCATCTTCCCACTAAAAACTGAGGCAATGATGGCATTAAGCACCTCTGCCTTCTCTTAATTTACAGGTATTAAATTCCCTTCCATATCTAATAAAGAACAAAGATTGGTCTTACACTTCCTTTTACCTTTGATATATTTTAAAAACATTTTTTATTATGCTTTACTGAAGTTGCCATTTTAAGTTCAAACTGAGCTTTAGCCTCGCTAATTTCTTTCTTACATGCCCTAGCAAAACCCTTAAACACTTCCTGATAGACCTGACCCTCCTTCCAAAGAGGATTCATCCCCCTTTTATTCCAAAGTTACTTCAAAACCTCATTGCCCGTCCAGGCTGAGCATTTACCTCTCCAACACGTCTTTCGGCACACAGGGACAGTCTGTTCCTGTGCTCTCAAGATCTCTGATTTGAAGCACACCCACCTTTCCTGAACTCCTTTGTTTTTATGGGCAGCTTCCCAAGGAACTCTGTGAATAAGTCTCCTGAATAGGCCAAAATCTGCCCTCCAAAGTCCAATGTAAAAGTCTTATTAATGCTCCTCCTGATTTCACCAAATAGCGAGAACTCTGTAATTTCATGATCACTGTGCCCCAAGCGGCCTCCAACCACCACATGTCCCACCCATCTCTATTTGAACACAAAAGATCCAACACAGCCCCTCCCCTGGTGGGCTCACTCACCAGCTGTGACAAAAAGTTGTCCTCCACAAACCATAAAAATTTCCTGGACTGCCTCTTTTCTGCAGTACTGAGTTCCCAGCAGATATCTGATAGGTCAAAGTCACTTACAAGAGCAAGGCCAGATGATCCAGAAACATTCTCTAGCTGCTCACAGAATCAGTTGTCCACCTCTTCTTCCTGACTGGGTGGACGGTAACAGACTCCCAGTAGGATATCAGCCTTGTTGGCCTTCCCCCTAATTCTCACTCATAGACATTCAACTCCATCATCATTAGTTTCAACACCCACAGCATCAAAAGCCTCCCTAATATAAAGGGCCACCTCTCCACCTCTTCTCCATTTCCTGTCTCTCCTGCAGAGCTTGCAGTCATCCAGTGCAGCACTCCGGCCATGTGAGTCATCCCACCCTGTTTCTGTGATGGCAATTACATCATGGCTCTGCTGCTGCACCATGGCCTCCAGCTCTTCTTGTTTGTTACCCACGCTGTGTGCATTGGTGTACATGCACCTCATCTGGGCTGCTGATTTCACCCCTAACTCAGGCTTACCACCCTTGGGCCTGCTTTCAGACAGCCCAGCTACATCTCCCTCCCCCTTCAGACCTAGTTTAAAGTTCTCACAACAAGTTCTGCCAGTTCATGAGCTAAAATTCTTCTGCCCTTAACAGAATGATGGACCCCATCTGGTCCAAGGAGGCCAGGTGCTGTAAAAGTCGCTCCATGATTAAAGAATCTGAAATTCTGCTGGTAGCACCAACCCTTGAGCCACTCGTTGATAATGTGAGCAACAATGGTGTTGCTTTCACCATTTTTCTCAGACTCCAAAGGGACTGAGGAAAAGACTGTCAGTGCCCCTCCCCTATTAACCACCTGACCCAATGCCCTAAAGTCCCTTTTAATTGCCCTGACACTCCTCTTTTCAGTCTCATCACTGCCTGCCTGGGGTATCAGCAGTGGGTAATAATCAGAGGGCTGAATCAGCCCAGGCAGTCTCTCAATGATATCCCGTACCCAGGCCCCAGGGAGGCAGCAGACCTCTCTGTGGGGCGTCTCTGGTCAACATATGGGGCCCTCTGTTCTCCCCTCAGAAGGGAGTCACCCACCACAATTACCCTTCTTTCCTTTTTGATGTTAGAGGTGGTGATCTGTCTCACAGATGAATCATAATTGGGAGGCTCACTGGGCAGATAATTATCTTCTAAACCATCTGGCTGACTCTCCAGATCCAGGGGATCTTACCTGATCTGAAGTGGCACCTGCCTTGGGATAGGGGGTTGGGAGGAATTTTTATTATGACCACCTGGAGTAGGTACCCACTCCCACTCCCCTTCATTGGCCAGCTGTCCTTCTATAGCCTGAGAGTGGGAGGCACGGGAGACAGCGAGAACCAAGGAGAGCATTGCTGCCCTGCCAGACCTCATGGAACCAAGGATCCACTGTGACACTGCAGGGCCTTGGGGGACCACGATGACATTGTGACACTGCTGGGCCCCAGGATCCAAGGGACTTTGTGACACCAAGGGGTCCCATGGAACAAAAGGGACATTGTGACACTGGGAGGTCTCATGAAATCATGGAGACCATTGGGACACTCTGGGGCCTCATGGAACTGTGGTGACACCAAGTTGTCTGGGAGTGTTGATCTGCTGGAGGGTAGGAGGGCTCTGCACAGTGCCCTGGACAGGCTGGATCCAGGGCCCAAATCCAACAAGGTGAGGTTTAACAAGTCGAAGTGCAGGGTCCTGCACTTTAGCCACAACAACCCCTGCAGCGACACAGCCTGGGAAAAGAGGGGCTGGACAGCAGCCAGGCAGAAATGGACCTGCAGGGACTGATGGACAGCAGGCTGGACATGAGCCAGCCATGTGCCCTGGTGGCCAAGAAGGCAAATGGCTCCTGGCCTGGATCAGGAATGCTGTGGCCAGCAGAAGCAGAACAGTGATTCTTCCCATGTGCTGGGCACTGGTTGGGCACCACCTCGAGTGCTGTGTCCAGTTCTGGGCCCCCAATTTAGGAAGGACATGGAGGGGCTGGAGCATATCCAGAGAAGGGCAACCAGGCGGGTGAGGGATCTGGAGCACAAGTCCTGTGAGGTGCAGCTGAGGGAGCAGGGGTTGTTTTTCCTGGAGAAGAGGAGGCTCAGGGGAGACAAGGCAGTGTCAGGGCACAGGTTGGACTTGATGATCTCCAAGGTCTTTCCCAGCCCTGATGATTCTGTGATTCTCTGAAACCACCCTTGGAGCAGTTGCAGAAGGAGCCCTGGGCCTCCTCTTCAGGAGCTCCAGCAGCCCAGGTCCCTCAGCTTCTCCTGACACCCCCAAAGCTCATCCTGTCAGTCCTGCAGAGCCTCTGCAGCTCCTCCTCACTGCCCAGAACAGGGAGCCCCACAGCCAGACACAGCAGCCCAGATGTGCCCCCCTGGCCTGGGGTGTCTCTGGCAAGGGAGCAGCAACAGGCACTGCAGGAGCCTGCAGACAATTCCTGCAGCACTTGTGGGATGATCCTGCTCCCCAAGGGACGTTCCCATGGTGCCATGTCAGGAACTGCACTGGGGAGTGGGGCCAGAGAGGAAAGGGCAAACAGGGATGGGCTGTGTGCAGGGCAGGGAACAGGGGTGGGCAAGAGGAAGAAATCTGTAGCAGGAAGAGTAAAGAAAGCAAAGGGAAAGCCAAGGAAATGCCCAGGGCAATTTGGGGGTTGCTGCCAGGCAGCCCTGGCTCCGAGCAGCAGCGTCTGCAGTGGGACAGGAAACTCCCAGCTGATGGGAACAAACTTTCTGGCTGATGGCAGAGGCCAGGACAAAGCTGAGTGGTTTCCCTGGCGTCCCCCAGCCCTTCCTGGCCCCAGGGGCTGATGGCATTTGTGCTGCCTCAGGTTCATGTCCCCACAGCACCAGCATGGGGGTGCTCCCGCCTGCTGTGTGCAGCACAAACAGGGGCTGCTGAGCCAGTGCTGTCGTGCCTGTGCCTGCAAGGATGCGGCAACTGTGTGAGCTGGGGGAGAGGCCAGGGCTGCAGAGGGGGGATGTTGTTGGCAGCTCCATGAGGACGCTCTGGGACGCTGCCCTGGGCTGTGCAGTACACGGGGGATAGATCAGCCCCTGCTCTCCTGCTCCTTCCTGTCTCCCCCAGGGCCCTTGCAGAGCACCAGCCGTGCTGTTTGCCCCCAGCCTGCCCACGACCAGCCTGGGGCTGCTCTCAGGGGTTTTCTGTGCTGAGCATTGGCCTGGTCGTGTTCTTGAGAGAGCCTGGGAAAGGAGCCTGGAGCCCCCAGACCCTGGCCTGAGGCGTCAGCACTGCCTCAGCAGTGCCCATGGCCTGTCCCTGCTGCAGCCCCGGCACTGCCACCCCCAGGACTGTGCCCGGCCCCGAGAGCACTCAGGCCCTGCAGCAACACCAGGGCCACCAGGGCAGCGGGGCAGGGCCACGGGAGCAGCACTGGCAGCACCAAGTGCTGCTGCTGCTGGGCACAGCTGCTGTGCCAGCACTGATCTGCCCCAGCTCTGCACACAGACATTGCTGCTGCAGCTCCAGGGAAGGCAACGAAAGGGCATCTCTGCAGAAAACTCTGCTGGAAGATCCTTTTGTTCCTTTAAAGCCATCAAGGACTCAGCCCCTCATTGACAGTCTGTGGCCATAGGAAAGGTGGAGACAAAAAAAATGAGAAATGGCACAAACAATGACATTTCTATGAGGTCAAAATTAAATCAGTTTTACAAAGAAAAAGAACCATGAAAATGAAACCAAAAAGAAGTATCAAAGATGAGTTTTATTACAAGTGATTTACAGAAATTGACCCACAGTTTAATGTTCATGAAACCATGCAGTCATCAGTCTCCACACTGCAGCCTTGAGCTCCTGGTTCCTCAGGCTGTAGATGAGGGGGTTCAGGGCTGGAGGCACCACCGAGTACAGAACTGACAGGACCAGATCCAGGGATGGGGAGGACATCGAGGGGGGCTTCACGTATGTAACTGTGCCAGTGCTGATAAACAGGGAGACCACGGCCAGGTGAGGGAGGCAGGTGGAAAAGGCTTTGTGTCGTCCCTGCTTAGATCGGATCCTCAGCACGGCCCTGAAGTTCTGCACATAGGAGAAAACAATGAACACAAAACAAACAAATAAGAAACTAGCAGTAAAAGCAATGAGCCCAAGTTCCCTGAGATAGGATTTGGAGCAGGAGAGCCTGAGGATCTGGGGGATTTCACAAAAGAACTGGCCCAGGGCATTGCGATGGCACAAGGGCAGGGAAAATGTATTGTCTGTGTGCAGCAGTGAATAGAGAAAGGCACTGGCCCAGGCAGCTGCTGCCATGTGGGCACAAGCTCTTCTGCCCAGGAGGGTCCCGTAGTGCAGGGGTTTGCAGATGGACACGTAGCGGTCATAGCACATGATGGTCAGGAGGGAAACTCTGCTGAGATGAAGAAGAGAAAGAAAAAGAGCTGAGAAGCACATCCTGTGTAGGAGATGGTGCTGGTGTCCCAGAGGGAATTGTGCAGGGCTTTGGGGACAGTGGTGCAGATGGAGCCCAGGTCGCTGAGGGCCAGGTTGAGCAGGAAGAAGAACATGGGCGTGTGCAGGTGGTGGCCGCAGGCTACGGCGCTGATGATGAGGCCATTGCCCAGGAGGGCAGCCAGGGAGATGCCCAGGAAGAGGCAGAAGTGCAGGAGCTGCAGCTGCCGTGTGTCTGCCAGTGCCAGCAGGAGGAAGTGGCTGATGGAGCTGCTGTTGGACATTTGCTGTGGCTGCACATGGGCACCTCTTCATGGAGAAAGGACAGGGATGAGTCAGGAGAGGCTTCTTGGAGCGAAACCTGTGCCATTCCCTGCAGACTGCCCTGCTGGGACTCACCCACCCTTGTTCCTGCTCTGGAAAAACCATCACCCAGGTTCCTGCCTGAGCTCCAGTTGTGCTGGCTGAGTGTACCAGGAGCAGCCAGGGCTGTGTGCAGGGGCTTTCAAGGAGCCATCCCTGCCCCGCTGCCCTGGGTTTGTGCCCATGTGGCTGAGGGACAAGGCTGGATATTCAAGATTTTTCAGGGGAATAATGCAGAAAGGCTTGGTACCATCTCCACTCACACTTCTAAAACAAACAGATGGCAGTAGTTTGTTTCAGGAATTGTTTTCCTACCCACACATCATTTCTGGCTCTCTGAGGTCAGAAATCCCCAGCATTCCTGCTGGACTCAGTGTTTACCACTGAGAGATGTGAAAGGCAGAGGATTCCCTGTGGCTGAGGGAAGGTGAGGGGCTGGATGGGTTTGTTCCCCCAGCACTGCTCTGCTCAGCCCCCTCTCCTTCCCTGAGCATCTCCCTGGGCCTGGACATTCCCTCCTGAGAGGTGCCTTGTCCCTGCCAGTGCTCACAGAGCCCATCCCACCCTGTGTGCCCTCGGCCCGGCCCTACAGAAACCTGCCTGTGAGCAGGGCCCTGGCTGGGGCAGGGTCTGTGTGCAGCTGGGCAAGGGCAGCTCAGGAGAGCCCTGCTGGACCCTGCAGAGGTGATGGTGCTGCTGTCCAGGGCTGAGGAGTGGCTGAAGGCCCTTTGGGAGGCTCCCAGCAGAGACACTGACCGCCCAAAATCACAGTTCTGGAGTCTCTGTAAATGTTCAAACATGACTTTCATGATCCCATGTGTCTCTTTCAACTCAGAATGTTCTGTGATTCTGGGATTACAGTTCATGTTCTTCTTCTCTCATCCCCCTCTTGTCTATAATCAAAAGTGACAAAAAATACTTGAAACAGTTTTAGAACAGTAAAGTAAAAACCTGACCTTTATTAGAAGTTTCCAGGTGTCCCAGTGGTGATGAGGAACACCCAGCCCCTGATTTAAACAAATTTTTAAGGCTGATTAATTAGGATATTTAACAGGAACATCCAATAGGAGATTCAGTTGCCTCAGTTACACAACCCTCGCTCAACCCATTGGAGTAGGTCCAAAGGCTTCTTTGCCCCAGCTTTTTCTTATGACTGCTCACATTTAAAAACCAAAATCTTCTTGTGGGTCCTCTTGATAATAAGACTATGCAGTATTTCAGGAATGTATTTAGACAGTTAGCTTATTGTTCCAATTTCTAAGAGAAAGTTTAGGAAACGTACTAGAGTTAATTAAGGATTATAGTCATATAAGTATATAATAGTAGTTATATAGAATTAATTAAAAGTTTAATAGAGTAAAGTAAGGGTTACAGTTTTGAAAGTATATAACAGTAATTTACAGAACTACGAATATTTGAAAAATGTATAAAAAGCAAAAATCGTTTTGTCAACACCCAAACTTTCCCACCCATCACCAAGCAGAAAATTGAAAACACTCAGGAAAGCTCCTGATCTTTACAGCAATCTCACGCTTACCTTCTTTGGGAAGTGTCCTCCGGAGCTGTGCCCAGGCTGCTCTGTAGCTGGGAGCAGCCCTGCCCCAGCCAGCCCCTCTTAGCAGCAGCACCTTCCCTGCTCAGGGTGGCTCCTTCCCCTCACAGCTCCTGGCCAGCGCTGGGAGCAGCTCCCCGGGCCGGCTGAGAGCTGTCCCTGGCAGGCAGCAGAGTCCCTGCCCAGCACAGCGCCCTGGGCTGCAGGACCCTGCTCTGCAGGACAGCCCTGGGCACCCCTGGCTGCTCTGCACAAGAGATCACCAGAGAATGGACTCACAGGGTCTGTGGGCATTGGGATGTTCCAGCTGTAGGAGATCATTGCAGGAGATGCAGCTGCATTGTCCTGCAGCCAGAGGTTCCTGTGCCAAGGGCTGGCAGTGATTCTGCCCCAGGCACTTCTCAGCCCCTTCCAAGCCCTGACTGATTGAAGCTCTCTGTGCCTCTGTGCTGTGCCCGGGCTGGCTGCAGGCAGTGCCCCAGCCCTGCTGGGCTGGGAGAAGAGCTGCTCACCAAACGAAATGTGCTTTTGAAGCTCTCCTTGGTTACCAGGCTCACCCTCTGTGCCAGGAGCCCGGCCCAGCTCAGCAGCACAGACACAGCACAAGGACTTTAATGTGCCTCTGGGGCTTTGTGCTCAGGCCCTGAACATGAGGCCCTGAGAGGGAGCTGCAGAAACCTCTGCAGAACTCCAAGTAAGAATCCAACTCCAAAGTTTCTTGGACTTTTAATGGGTCCCACTGAGGGACACGACTGAGAAAGTGTCCCCAGGTCCTAGGCAGGGCAGAGAACTGGAGGCACTGATGACAGGTGGGGACAAAGAGAAGCCAAGTCTTGGTGCCCTGGGGCACAGCAGGGTCTGTGCCAGCAAGGGCTGTGAGGAGATACCTTGTCCTAACGCCCTGGGGCCTCCTGGCACAGCCCCAGCCAGGCTAGGCATTGTCAGCCTCTGGTCCTGCCCTCAGCATCCCCCCCTAGCCCACATTCCAGTGGCCTCAAGGATCTGCTGGAAGGAGTCCCTGGGGAGCCTTGGTCAGGAATGGCCCTGGGGGCTCCTTCATGCTCCCAGGGACTGCAGGTTTTTCAAAGGACTTTGGCTTTTGCTTTGGTTTTGGAGTCTCTGAGAGCTTTGTGCAATCCGGGCCTCCAGTTATGTGCTGTAATTAGGCCCTGGAGACGCTTTGTCAGGAACAACATTCAGTTGGGCTCATTATTGCTTCAAGGTACTCAGTTATTTTAAGGCACTTGGGTTTCTCTTTTGATCCAGACTCTGAGATGTTTGTGCAATCATGGCCCTAATTATCTGCTTTAAGGAGTCCCTTGAGAGCTTTGTACTGACACTCAGTGGGGCTCATTATTGCTTTGAGATACTCAACTTTTTAGAAGTACTTTGGATTTTCCTTTCCACACTGAGACGTTTTTTTGTCACTTTGAATCTCTGAGATGTGTTTGTGCCATCCTTGCCTCCTGTTCTCTCTTCCAGGGAGTCCATGAGAGGCCTTTGTTGGGGATGGACCTCAGTGGGTCCCAGTATTGCTTTGAGATAATTTGGAGTTTTCTTCTGACTTTGACTCCTAGAAAGGTTTGTGCAATCTCCTCTCAGGCCCTGAGGTTCCAGGGCTCAGCTCCAAATGCACCACGGGGTTCATTAGGATCAAGCCAGTCCTGACAAACCATGGCTCTGCCTTGATTTCCCTCTGCTCTCATGCAGTTCATCAGGAAGTTTCTGTAGTGGTTTTGGTTCATAATTTTGAGATTTCTTGTCCAATGCATCAATTAATGTGGTGGGTTCAATGTTGGCTAATTACCAGTGCACTCACTAGAATATACTTACTCATTTCCTGCTCTTACAAAGGATTAGGAGAAAGGCAAAGTAGGCTCAAAACTTTAAAAGGGTATAAAGAAAATTTTATTAACAGTAACTAAATGAAAGGGTAATAAGAATCAGAACAAAACTTTCAGATCTCTTCCTCTCTCCATACAACCTGACAATATAAAGAGACAAAACCTAAAATTTTCAGTCAGATTAACACTTCTAGAATAGTCTTTTTTCAGTTCGCTTAGGGAGTGAAGTTTCCCTTGTTAATGTTATAGAGGCTTCTCCACAACAAAACAGTTATCTCATGGCTTTTCATTTCCATGAATAGCAGCTGCTCAGAAAAATCTGTAAATCATCAAGTCCCTCCTGTTTTTTCACAGCCTTTCCCACAGCTGTGTTTATGGGCCATGTCAACTTATGGGGCATTAGTTTAAAGGTGAGCGGTTTAAGAACAAAGGTTCTCTCTTCATGTCTTTCTGAAATAATCTTCATCTCTGAGAACAGAGGTCTTCTTCTGTCCCTGAGGGCACAGGGTCTCATCACTCTGCTCTCTTTGTCTGTTCAAACTTCTCATGGGATCAGAGCTACTTCTACATTTCCTTAATTTAGCATGGAGGCCTTTGCTGAACAAATCATCTCCCCATGCTTTTCAATGCCTTATAGGGAAAAAGCGAGTCTGATGTATCAATGACATCCTTCTCCATAGCTTTAGCAGAGGATTTCAGCCCCAACATCAAGGCATCTCCTTATCCCTCCCATGTGGGACTCAACTTCCTCTTCAGTGACCTCGGTGTCTTCATGATGCTCCTCTGTGTGCCTGCCCTGTGTCCTTTTCTCTCACTGGAGGGAGGATGGCAGCACTGGCAGAGTCAATATCTACGCAGGGCTGCAGATGGTTCCGTGAGCCTGGCTGGGCTGGGTCCTTGCGGCCGGAGCTGTTTTACCATGGAGTTTTCTGCAGCGGCTGCGCTGGGGCTGTGTCAGGCTGGGCCACGCTGGGGCAGGGCCAGGATCTCAGCAGCCAGGCCAGAGCCCAGCAGCAGCATGGCTGGGGCCGATGGCTTCTCCTCCCCCCTGCCCACTGGCTGCGGGCGAACCCCAAGGGCGGCAGAGCCTTGGCCGAGCCGGCCCGGCCTGGGGCTGCTCCTGGAGCCCGGCGGATCCTGGCTGGGCCCGGGCTGGAGGCGGGGCAGGGCTCGGGAGTGGCCAGATGTCAGCACCCGCAGCCACGGGCCGGCCTCAGCCCCACAGCCTCCCCTGCCCTGCCCGGCACAGGAGTGTGCAGTTCCCTTAGTGGTTTAACAGATTGTCAATTCTCAAAGCTAATTACTGATTGGGTTTTTGTCAGAAATGGAGGAAACTGCTTGTAGCTTCTCTCAGGACATCACTTCCGTGATGCAAAACCACCACAGCAGCACAGAGCACAGAGCTCCTTTGTCCATATGTAGTCATTATGTGCCCGAGGCCCCAAAACCCCTCCTTAGGAGATCTCTGGGACGTCTCCAAGGTGTTTGCAAATGAAAATATTCTGCTCATAGTTTAAGAAATCACCAGAGGACAGGGCCTGTCCTGGCTACTTTTGTCTTGGAGCAATCCTTGGATATGTGGAATTTGGGAGGCCAAATTCCAGTTTTGGCATGGACCCTGGACATGAAGGCTGGTTTGTTTCCACAGGAAGGAATGAAGGAACAGAGCCTCAGAGTTGCAGGGGCAGATGAGAGGTGACCACTAGAGGCCAGCCAGAGCTGGCAGGCTTTTTTCTGGGAGATACCCTTGCACATAGGAAATCTTTTAGGGAGGATACCAATTTTGGCAATGAGCATCTGAAAAGTGGGACAATTCTTTTCCATAGCAAGGAAAGCAGAGAGCCCCAGTGCTCCAGAAGCTGATGAGAGGCAGCCCTTGACATTCCAGCATCAGCCAGACCTGGTCCATGTTCCCTCACTTCCATGGGGCCCCACAGTGTCCCAATGGTCCCTTGCTTCCAGGAGGCCCTGAGGTGTCACAATGCCCCCTTGGTGACACCAGGCCCTGCAAGGTTGGAATGGTCTCCATGGTTCCATCAGGCCCCACAGAGTCATAATGGTCTCTGGGTCCATGAAGCCCCATGGTGTCACCATGGCCCCTTGGTTCCATGGGCTCCAGTGGTGCCACCATGATCCCCTTGGTTCCATGAGGTGCCCACAGTGTCACAGTGATCTCCATGGGAAGGAAAGAACCGAGCCCCAGTGTGGCAGGGGCAGCCACCAGAGGCCAAGGCCAGCCAGACTTGATGGTACTGGCAGATTTTGGCTGTTAGCAACCCTTGGATATAGGGAATTCGAGAGGTGGAATCCCAATTTTAACATGGACAACCAGAGGAGAAAGACAGTTCTTTGCATAGGAAGAAAAGGACGATACGCCGGTGTTTGAGGGGCAGATGAAAGGCAGCCAATCAGAAGCCTAGGCCAGCCAGACCTCTCTGTCCTGGTAGCTTTTGTCTGAAAGCAACCCTTAAATATAGGGAATTTGGGAGGTAGAACTGCATGTACGGCCATTTCTGTGTAGATGAGAAGGACGGTTCTTTTCCACAGGATAGAAAGCACAGAGCCCCAGTGTTTCAAAAGCATATGAGAGGCAGCCCCGCTGTTTCAAAAGAGGCCAAGGGCAGCCAGACCTGTCTCTCCTGGCTGGAGATTTCACTTGGAACAATCCTTGGATGTGTGGAGTTTTGGATGTCGAATCCCAGTTTTGGCCATGGGCATCTAGACAGGATGAATGATTTTTTCCTATATGAAAGACAAGTGCGAAGTCCAAGTGTTCTGGAAGAAGATGAGAGGTGGCTACCCTTAAGCCAAGCCAGCCAGACCAGTCTCTCCTGGCCCCTTTTGTCTAGGGGCTATCCTTGGACACAGGGCATTTTGGACATGGATTCTCTATTTTGGCCATGGGTGCCTGGACATGAAGAAGAGTTCTTTTCATTAGGAAGGAAAGCACAGAGCCCCGGTGTTTCAGAGGCAGATGAGTGCCAGCCCTCAGGAAGGCAAGGCCAGCCAGATATGTCAGTCCTGGCAGCTTTTGTCTGGGAGCTATCCTTGGATATAGGGAATTCTGGAGGCAGATGCCGCATTGTGGCCATGGGTGCATAGTTGAGATTAATGGTTTTTTCCTATAAGAAAGAAAAGCACATGGTCCCAGTGTTTGAAAGGCAGAGGAGAGGTGGCCCCCAGGTGGCCAAGGCAGCCAGATCTGTTCCGTGTTCCCTGGGTTTCATGGGGCTCCACAGTGTCACTTAGGTCTCCTTGCTTCCATGAGCCCTTGAAGTGTCACACTGGCTTCGTGGTTCCACAGAGCCCTGATGTGTCACAATGGCCCCTCAGCTCCGTGTGCCCTTGCTGTGTCACAGCGGCTCCTCTGTGACACTGGCTGCACAAGGTCACCATGGACCCTGGGTTCCTTGGGGTCTCTGAGTTCCCAATGGTCTCCTTGATTCCATGAGGCTGCACAAGATCACCATGGCACCTTGGTTCCATGAGATTCCCCAGTGTCACCGTGGTGTCCATGGACCCACATTGTCACAACTGACCTGTGGTAATCACATATCCTCTGAACAGAGAGAGCGAGCTCTCCCAGGATTTTCCTGGGAAGCTGTGAGAAAGCTCAGAGAAAAGAATGAGAAACAATTGCTTTCTTCACTTGCTGCACCTGTTATTGCGCACATGTGAAATGTATTATGGAGATTTGTTTATCAAAGTGTGATTTCTAAATTGGCCAATGGTGATGGTGTTTGGATTTCAATTAACCAGTCTGGTCTGTCTGTACGTGTAGCAGTCAGAGGCCCTTCAAGGCCTCCCTGGCAATTAGTTGCCTAAGATAAGAAATCCTGAGTCATGATGACTGGACCAAAGAAGCCCCTCTTCCACATCTGGACCCTTGTTATCTCTCTGCAAGAGAGGTATAGGTCACATTCACCCTGACCCTGGCAACTGGACTATTTCCAACACTCCTGTACCCATTTCTGCCCAGTTTGGCAGATGAGCTGTCACTGTCCCTTTGACAGGAGCTGCCAATAACGACACTGCTGTGGAACCGCATACAGCCTTCTCTCTCTCTCTCTCTCATCCCTCCATCTGCTGAGGTAATTAGCGAGTAAAGAGCTTAAATCACTAAGAGCTGAATTCACCAAAGAGCTGAAATCACTCTGGAGCTGCTCGCTAAGTTTGCCCGCGGCTGGGAGCCTGCCTGAGGGACCTGGACAGGCTGTGCCTATCAGCCCAGCGCTATACCCACGGCAGCCGGGGTTGGACAGACCCCTGAGACCCCAGGTTGCATTCCGTGGATGCCCGGATGGAGTACTGGCATCCTGGCACCCCTGAGAGCAGCATTCCTCATGAATAGTCACTGCCTTGGCTGGCTACGACCCCTCGAAGGTAACTCGTCCGTTATAGAAGAAGTTCTCTAAAGAGGGGTCCGACGAACCTGCACATCGCCTTCTGGGACGAGGTCCTTAGGAGTTGGACAGCAGACCACCCACCCACCAGTCCATGACCCACATTCGGCTGAAGAAGTGTAAATTCACAACAGCATTTTTGAGTGATTTTATCTTGGGTCCCTTTTTGGTTTGTTGTTGGTTTTTTGGGGTTTCTTTTTCTTTTTCTTTTTCTTTTTCTTTTTCTTTTTCTTTTCTTTTTCTTTTTCTTTTTCTTTTTCTTTTTCTTATCTTTTTCTTATCTTTTTCTTATCTTTTTCTTTTTTTTCTTTTTACTGTTGGGTGGGGGGAAAGGGAACTCTACTGAAATGGGATCAAAATCTAGTAAATTAAAATGATCCCAGAATGAGAGAGACATATTTACAAATCCTACAAATCCTATCTGCTAACAGCTTTTCTTTCTCTAAAGGCAATATTTCAAAAACTAATTTGAAAAAATGTATAACATGGATTCTTTCCCAGTTTCCAAATACTAACACACACACTATTGCTTTAGATTCTTTTTGGGATACAGTAGGGACAAGAATATACGCTTTCCAAACTAATGAAAATCTTTGATGTAACTAAGTTTCTACCTCTATTTCACTCAATTACTAAAGCAGTCGACAAGAATTCTCTGCAGCTTCCTTCTGCTGAGGAAATTCCACCCTTATCTTTCTCAACAGACACCATCCCTTCAAATGCTAATTTGCCAGATAACATTCCTCTCTCAGTCCCTGGGATGGGGAGCACAGGAATTGTACCACCCCCACCTACCCGCTGGGTTCCGTGGAGCCCACCCTTGCCTCGGCTCCCCCTCGGGTGTGGCAAGCGCAGATTCTGCTGCCCCGGTCACGCAACACGCGGCGCGCCGCACGTACCGTGCCCCGCTTGGTGTTCGGCTGTAACTGTGTCGGTTTCCATCGGGAACGCCCGGCCTCGCTCCAAAACCTCCGTGCAGCCCACCGTGACTCCCCACCCCTGCCGCCGTGCCTCTCAGCCCCGCTGCGGGTCTCCCCACCCCGCTACCATCCCTGCCTGCCTGCCCGCCGCAGCCCCGCCGTGATGGCAGCAGCTGCCCCCAGCCCCAGCGTCTCCTGCCCTGCTCCTCCCTTGCCCTCATCCCCAAGCGCTGCGCCCACCCACCCACGCTCAGAGCCCCCCGACCGGCTCCTCCGAGACCCCCACGGGGGCACCCTGCTTCCCCACGCACCTCAGCCCTGCGCAGGCTGTGCCACACGTGGCACTGCCATTGCCACTCCACTGCTGCCTCCCTCTAGCCAAGCCCAGCCAGTGTCCCCTCACACTGTCCAGCCGCCCACACCCCTGCAAACCCTCGCTCCAACACGCCCAAAAAAGCATAGTGCACCTCCTGCTCACTCTCACTCCTCATCTGAGCACAGTGAGTCCAATTCTGACACAGAGGACACTGATCCATGGGCTCTAATCAAAATGGAAGCCACTTGGGCAGGGGATTGGGAACTAGCTCAGAGAATTTCTGCCTTCCCAGCAGTTTATGTGAAGGGGAAAAGAGGTGGGGCCACCACTAAAACAATGTGGGATCCTAACACAAATAAAGAACGGGTACAACTACGAAGTATAGCCAAAGAACATGGTAAAAGTTCACATATTTTCAAAAATTTCCTGGAATCTCTCTTTTCAGCACACGTTTTGGTACTTCAGGATGTTAAAAACATTGCCCACTGCCTTCTTCCCGGCAGAATATATGCTATGGGAAAGGCAGTGGAAAAGACAGTTAAAAACTTCACCAAACACCTCTGCTCAAGATGCAAATAGGCCAGATTTTACAGTCCAGCATCTGGCTGGAGAAGGGGATTTACAGAAACCCTGTGACCAAGCTAAGACCTTCCCTCAGGCAGCACTACAAGACTTGGCTATTGCAGCAAAAAACCTCCTTACTTTTTACCCCAGATGACTCTACCCCTACCCAACACTTCTCTAGTATTAAACAAGAAGTAGATGAAAGCTTTATCAAGTTTATAGACAGAATTAAAGATGCTCTGGAAAAATAGATGGAGAGCACAGAGGCAAGAAAAGAGCTGTTGTGCCAGCTTGCCTTGTCGAATGCAAATGAACAATGTAAAACAATTCTGAGGCCCTACCCTTGGATGCAGAACCCACCATAGAGCAAATGCTGGAAAGCTGTACACGTCATTTGTCCACTGAAAACACAGTGGCCCAAGCTGTTGCTAAGGGCATTGCAGAAGAAGTTTCTGGTGCAGCAGAAACTTCCAAAGACCAGGCCCACTGTTATCACTGTGGGGAATTTGGACATTTTATAAAGGACTGTCCAGACTGATCACCTACCCAAAACCCCATAACACCGACCAAAGACCCCAGAATCAGCAGCGCTACCAAAGCATTGGGGAAACTTCCAGCAGAGCATGGCCAGGCCCTGTGCAAAGACAACAAATCAAAGCCAGCCAGATACAGCCATGCATCATCCCAGGAGATTCCAGGCCACATGGAGAGGATCCAACCCACGGAGTGATACAGATGGGAACACGGCGCCAGTTGGTAACTGCTTTGTCCATTGACTTTAATAATAAGGATGTTTATCGTGTTCCCACAGGCAAGCATGGGCCAAAAGGTGGTCCTTTTGACATTTTAATTATAGGTGACACTGTCCATGGCCCATAGGAAATCTTTGTTGTTCCCGAGGTACAAACAGTGCATCCAGGACAAGAAATCTTGGTCCAACTATGCTGCATGGACTTACCAGTTTTCCTTCCAAAGGGAACACCTATCGCACAAGCCTTTCTACTCCCAAAGAATCACAGGGAACAGCTTCCTCTCAACTCTAACAGCAATGTGGGCACAAATTGTGGGGCCAAGTAAGCCTACCATTGAGTGCAGTCTATCCTACAGAGGAGAGAAGATCCACCTCGCAGGGATGCTGGACACCGGTGCGGACGTGACCATCATCGCTCGCTCAGAATGGCTGGCACACTGGGAACTACAACTGGTAGCAGGCATGATTTCAGGGATTGGTGAAGCCACAGTGTCCATGCGAAGCAAGCACAACATCCTCATCGAAGGGCCTGAAGGCAAGCTGGCAACCATCTGCCCATTTGTGGTAAGAGCCCCCATCACCCTTTGGGGGAGGGACGTTCTATCCCAATGGGGAGTTTCCCTACGTATTCCTAGTCAGGATTTCTGACTGGGGCCACTGAGGAGTGCACACTACCAGATACCCCTCGGCTCACCTGGAAATGCCAAGACCCAGTCTGGATTGACCAGCGGTCCCTCTCTAAAGTAAAACTGCATGCACTACAAGCCCTTGTAGAAAAACAGCTCACCAAAGGTCACATCGTTGAGACCACCAGCCCTTGGAACTCTCCAGTCTTTGTACTGCAAAAACCTGGAATGGACAGGTGGAGGCTCCTCCACGACCTTCACAAAATCAATGAGATCATCAAGGACATGGGCCCCCTACAGCCTGGCCTGCCTTCACCATCAAGACTGGACACTTGCCATCGTAGATATTAAAAACTGTTTCTTCAGCATTCTGCTGCACCCCCAGGACGCTCCACAGTTTGCTTTCTGTGTTCCCTCTCTTAACAGAGAGGCTCCACTCAAAAGATACCAATGGTTGTATCTTCCCCAGGGACTGAAATAATCGCCTACTATATATGTGTATGTTGCTCACATCCTGTCTCCTGTTCAGAAACTATTTTCAGATGCAATCATCTACCACTACATGGATAATATCCTGGTCTGTACATCAGAAAAAACTTATTTAGATAAAGCAGTTAAAAAGACACTTGAAACCATAGAAAAAGCAGGATTTGAGATCCGTGAGGACAAAATACAGTAATCAACCCATGGACTTATCTTGGATTCCTGATCCAGGAAAGGACCATCATACCCCAGCAGCTCGCCATCCGAGATGACCCAAAAGCCCTGAGAGACTTACACAGTCTGTGCAGAACCATCAGCTGGGTCCGTCCCCTCCTAGGAATTACAACAGAGGATCTCGCTTCCCTGTTCAGCCTTCTCCGTGGCAACGAGGACCTAGACTCTCCACGCACGCTCACAACAGAAGCCCGAGACGCCGTCACCATCGTCCAAGAAGCCCTGTCTGCACTCCAAGCCCATCGCTTTGAGCCCAATCTGCCTCTCCAGTTTGTCATTCTCGGAAAATCACCCTGGTTCTATGGACTGATTTTCCAATGGGATCTTCAACTCCAAGACCCCCCTACTGATACTGGAATGGATCTTTACAAACAACCAAGCTTCAAAGACAATTACCACCTTCCAAGAAATCATAGGACATTTAATAAAAAAAGCCAGAACTTGCCTCCACTCCCTTGCTGGGTGTGAGTTCACATGCATATACTTGCCACTGACCACTGGGGACTTGGAGCATTTGCTCCAGACCAATGAAAACCTCCAATTTGCTCTAGACGGCTATACAGGACAAATTTCCATCCATATCCCAAAACATAAACTTTATAATTCAGTCTTCAATCTGACCCTGAAATTAGTCCAAAGTAAAACACCACTCAAAGCTCTAACAATTTTTAGACAGCTCAGGGTCATCCCACAAGTCTGTAATGACTTGGAAGGAGCCAGAGACCAAAAGTTGGGAATCTGACATCCAAATAGTGGAGGGATCTCCACAGATTGCACAGTTAGCAGCTGTTGTCAGAGCCTTTGAGAAATTCAAAGACGAACACTTTAATCTGGTCATAGATTCTGTGTATGTTGCAGGTATAGCCATGAGAGCAGAACACGCTCTTCTCAAAGAGGTTTCCAATCCAAAGTTACACAAATTTATTTCAGCATTAACATGCTTAATCTCTCACACAAAGCAACCTTACCATACAATGCATGTGAGGTCACACACAGATCTCCCAGGCTTTATCACAGAAGGGAACAGGAAAGGGGACACATTGGCCATGGCAATAGAAACTGCAAACATCCCTGATATCTTTGCCCAGGCAAAGTTGTCACACGCATTTTACCATCAAAATGTACCTGCCCTCATCAGAATGTTTAAGCTCCCAAAAGATCAAGCAAAGGCTATTGTCGCCACAGGCCCAAACTGTCAAAATTACCAGATACCATCGATGGGGACAGGAGTTCCTGAGGACTGAACAGCTGCCAGCTGTGGCAGACAGACGTAACTCACTTCCCACCTTTTGGAAGGTCAAAATACGTACACATATCGGTCAAGATGTTTTCAGGAGCAATATTTGCATCAGCTCATCCAGGAGAAACTACACAGCACACCATAAAGCACTTCTTCCTTGCATTTGCTACTCTGGGAGTACAAAACAAATCAAAGCAGACAATGGACCTGCCGATACCTTTTGAAAATTAAGAGAGTTCTTCAGTGAATGGGGACTAGAACACAGAAAAAGGAATACCAGCAAATCCCACAGGATAATCAGTCATGGAAAGGACACATCAAACCCTCAAAAGAGTCTTCAATCAGCAGCGAAGAGAATCCAGTTGAGAGACTGTGTAAGGCTGTCTGTCATCAACTTCCTAAATTGTACAACATCAGAGCCTGACCCGCCAATACTTTGCCACTTTGCAAACACCACCAAAGCAAAGCTCACCGAGAAACCACCAGTGCTAGTGAAGGACCCAGAAACACATCAAATTTCTGGGCCTTTCCAGTTGATTACTTGGGCTAGAGGGTATGCATGTGTTCTACTACCATCTGCTGCAGGATGGTACCCAGGAAAAAAACATCAAACCATACCTAGGCAATGCAAACACTACTCCCACAAACAGTGACAAGAACTCCCCTGAGTCAAACACAAGACCTCCTGAAAATCAGACAAGTTCTGCCTGGAGACAGAGATGTCGCTGAATGTCTACACACAGAAGAAAAAACTGTCCCATCATGCTACAACAGACAAAACAGAAATGGAACAACATTCTGCTGTAGCAGTCAAACCATAAGCTAGACACAGCCTGAACACAAATTGTTCTCTGAATGACATGTTATTACCCTTTGGTTACCGTAAAAAACCCTATTGCTTTCCTTTCTTAACTCTTACTAAAAACCCCTAACCTTATACCCACTCCCCCATCCTTAGCATAGAGAAAAAAAAAAAAGAAAAAGAAAAAAAAGAAGAAAAATGTGGGGGAAAAAGGAAAGGAGGATAACAAATTTTGCTTATATTCCCTATCAGAAGCCCCATCCTTGTCCAAAGATGAAAATTGTCTCCATTGGTGCTGTCCTCACTGCTGCCTGGATGCCCCTCACCGTACCGTATGCCTTCGGCTGGATTAGCCCACAGCCTAGCCACAGTGTTTGGGTAACCCTAGTGAAAACATTAAAACAGGATAACATGTGCTTATCCATGGGAAGCATTGATAACCCACTTTCCACATGTTTAGTAGGGATTCCATTCTTAGCAGAGGACTGGCCCGTCTCTAATTCAGAGCTCCTCCACAGCACAGGTGAGAGACCCAACCTGGCAGACACTTGGGATGAGTGGACAAAAATGTTGCCCAGTGCTCAAGAGGAACCCCAAGAACTGGACCTGTTGGGGTCCTCCAAGGCAACATACTGCAGTAAATTTTCCTTTAGACGTCCAAAGAACAGTTGGCCAGAAATTGACCAGACAAAAACATACAGAAAAGACAGATCACCCATTAATAAAGCCTATAACTACCCAGATTGGTGCAATTACACTGCTCGGGTGATCTCTGTATCCTCTCTCCAGCCCAAAGTATTACCCAAGGGAATGTTTCTCATCTGTGGTGACAGAGTATGGGCTGGGATCCCCTCCTGTATTCAGGGAGGTAGCCTCACTCCAAATATTACCTTGTTACATAATTGGAAAAAAGAAAGCGAATTAAAATGCCACAAAAGATCCTACACATAATCTGATGTTAACTGTGATCCAAAATTATATGATTGGAACAAAAAAAGATTGCAGTCTCCCTGCTCCTACCCTGGGGAGCTGCAGCTAAAGCTCTTGGTGAAATAAATCACTTAGGGTGCTGGCTCAGTAAGCAAGCCAGTGCCACCTCTGCTGCCCTAAGTGATCTTTCAAAGGAAGAAGAAACCATGAGACATGCATCGCTTCAAAATCGAGCAGCGATTGACTTCCTACTGCTAGCCCATGGACATGGCTGCCAAGATTTTGAAGGGATGTGTTGCTTCAATCTCTCTTCATGCTTGGAATCCATCCACGCAAACATCCAGAAACTGAAGGAACTTGTGAAGGACCTAAAAGTAGAAGACAACCTAGACTGGGTCAACGACCTTTTCGGTCAACGGGGATTAATGGGATAGGTTGCATCTTTGGTTAAGGGAATTTGGTGGGTTTTCATTGTAATTGTCATTGTGTTAGCTATGTTCTCATGCCTTGCCCACTGTTTTAAAAGAACTATAGGGCACGCCTTTTTACTAAATGCAGAAAGTGGAGTTGCAGCAGTCAGAGGCCCTGCAAGGCCTCCCTGGCGGTCACTCGCCTAAGATAAGAAATGCCTAACTCGTGATGACTGGAGCAAAGTAGCCCCTCTTCAGCATTCAGACCCTTGTTATCTCTCTGTAGGTCATATTCTCCTCAAACCTGGCAATTGGACAATTTCCAACACACCCCAGTACCCTATATAAATGCCCATTTCTGCCCAGTTTGGCAAAAGAACTGACACTGCATCCCTTCAGAGGAGCTGCCAATAAAGGACATTGCTGTGGAACTGCATACAGCCTTCTCTGTCTCTCTATCCCTGTGTGTCTGCCAGAGGCACTTGCGAGCAGAGCGAAATCACTAAGAGCTGAGCTCATGGAGCTGAAATCACTCCAGAGGTGCTCGCTAAGTTGCCTGCGGCTGGCAGCTGAGCCGAGGGACCAGGCAGGCTGAGCCTGACAGCGCAGCGCTATCCAGGCACCCACGGCAGCGGCAGCCCGGGGGTCAGATGGACCCCTGGGACCCCAGGCCGCATTAACCAGGAGTGACTGGGATCGCAGAGAAACCATAAAGGAAGTTACTGGAATAATACTGGGACTACCTGGGAGTGACTGGAATCATTCCAGGTGACTTGGAGTGACTGGGAGCTCACTGGGGGCAAATGGCACCATAATGAGAGTGACTGGGTTCATACTGGGATCATACTGGGAAGGACTGGAACCATACTGGGAGTGCCAGAGCTATTATAGGGGTGAATGGGAACATCTGGGAACATGCTGGGATCATACTGGGAGTGACTGGGATGATACTGGGGTCACACTGAGTGCAACTGGAAGTAACTGGGACCATAATGGGGGTGACTGGGAGCCACAGGACCCATGCTGGGAGTGGCCTGGGAAGAGCTGGGGGAACTGGCCCAGCTTGGGCTCAGGGTTGTTCTCCCCCAGGGCTGCCCCGGGTCCTGCTGCCACCCCTGCCCCACAGAGCCAAGGGACAGGGGACAGCTGAAGGACAGGGGACAGCCGAGGGACAGGGGACAGCCAGGGAACACAGCCTGGCTGAGGGACAGGGGACAGGGACAGGGCACAGATGAGGGACAGGGCACAGCCAGGGAACACGGCCTGGCTGAGGGACAGGGGACAGGGACAGTGCACAGATGAGGGACAGGGCACAGCCAGGGAATACGGCCTGGCCAAGGAACACTGAGCCCCAGCACTTGCCCTCATGCTCCCAGCACAAGCCCAGGAGCAGAATCCACTCCAGAAACTGTTGTTTGCTTTCAGCTTTGCTCTGGAACATTCCCCAGGAGCCCCCGCAGTGGCTGCAGCCTGGCCAAGTGTCTGGTGCCACCAAAGCCGCTCCGGCAGTGCCCTCCTGCCCCGGGCAGGGCACGGAACACCCAAGGAAAAGCTCGTGCTTGGCTCAGGACAGGGACAGGGCGCTCCCCTGGTGCTGCCGGGGGCACAGCAGAGCCGGCCTAGGCAAAGGATTGGGATTGATGTCCCATGAAATCCCAGCAGGGATTACTTCTCATTGCACTGCTCTCATTGGATTGGTCATCAATTCCAATCATTTCCCCATGGAATTCCCTTGGCAGTGGGTTAGGGGGAACAACCATCCATGGAATTCTCATCTGGGATGAGAGTGAGATCTGCCCATGCCCAAGTCCCCCATTCCCACAGGAATTGCCCTTCCCCTCCCACATCCCCCTTTGTGCTCCAGAGCCTCCTGACCATATCTGATGTATTTTGGGGGCCCTTCCACACAGGTGTGTCACAGGTAATGCTTCATCTGCTTCACCATAATCTTTTTGGATTCCCAGCACCTCTGAGTGATCCAGGAGGCACCATCAGACACTGCAAAGCTCCCGGATCCCAGCAGGAAGGACATGAAATCCCAGCCCTCATAGCTGTACCGGTGGGATCCGTGGACGCTCCGTTGGACAGGAGGTCACAGCTGGAAACCCCCTGCACTGTGTGGAGACCTGGGAGTGAGGAGAGAATGGACGCATGGAGTTGTGTCCCAGCCCCAGGGAGCCTCTTGGAGCTCCCTGGATTCCCATCCCAGCCCCACAGATCCCCCCCCCATCCCCAGAGATCCCATCCCAGTGCCTCAGAGTCCTCCATTCCCACAGATCCCAGCCCAGCCCCTGGCTCCCCCCACTCCCCCTGCTCTGGCTGTACCAGCCCTGTCTCCAGGTCACAGTCAGCCACAGGCCAGTTCCTGTCCTTGAGCAGGGTCTGGCTATCCCAATGTCCCAGCTCTGGCTATCCCAATATCCCGGCTCTAGCTATCCCAGTGTCCCAGCTCTGGCTATCCCAATATCCCGTCTCTGGCTATCCCAATATCCCAGCTCTGGCTATCCCAATATCCCTGCCTGGCTATCCCAATATCCCATCTCTGGCTATCCCAATATCCTGGCTCTGGCTATCCCAATATCCCGGCTCTAGCTATCCCAATGTCCCAGCTCAGCTCCCGACCCCATCCCCGGTGTCTGTGGCTCCATCCAGCCCCGCTCGCTGCCGCAGCGCTTGCAGGGGGTGCCGTCTATGTCCCCCACAATCAAGGACTGGGGGATCCCCAGGCCGGGCTCCGACAGTGCCACTTCCAGGAACTGCAGGGAGTGGAGTGACATGGCGATCTGGGGGAGATGAGGGGGCTGAGAGTTTATGGACCCAGGGGTGGCCACAGGCCAAGGAAGGGGGGGACATGAAGAGCAGGCAGAGCTGGGAAGGAGGTTCAGGGGCTCAGAGCCAAGGAAAGGGGGTGCAGGAGCTGGGAGAGCTGGGATGGGGTGTCCAGGGAATCCTATGCCCAGGAAAGGGGGTGCCAGGGTTCCTGAGTGTTAGGAAAAGAGGGGCTGGGGACTGGGAAAGGCAGGAATGGGGGCCCAGGGGTCCCAGGTCAGGGACGAGGGTGGGGCTGGGGGCTGGGAGAGGTGGGGGGCTGGGAACAGGTTGTGTTGGTGCCAGATAAGGGGGTGCAGGGGGGTCTCAGTGCCAGGCAAAGGGGTAAAAGGCGATCTTGGTTCTCAGGAAGGGGGTGCAGGGGGGTCTGAGGGTCACAGAAATGGGGAGGCAGGGACATGGAGAGGTAGAAGGGAGTTCCAGGGGTCCTTGAGCCCAGGAAAGGGGAGTCCAGGCTTTCCGAAAAAGGTGGTACCAATGTGGGGACACCCGGGGTGTTAAGGAAGGGGGTGTTCAGAGAGTCTCTGCTTTGCACAAAGGTGGGGCTGGAGGCTGGGAAAGGCAGCAATGGGGGTCCAAGGCGTCCCAGGGTCAAGCCCACGGCAAGTCTGGAGGCTGGGAGCCGTGGATGGGATGGCCGGGGAAAGGGGAGCAGGGGGTCCTGATGTCTGGAAATGGGGGATTCGGAGGGGTCCCTGTGCAGGATAAGGGGAGCAGGGGGAGTCCCGGTATCGACAGTGGCGGTTCCGGGTCCCGGTGCCGGGGGTCCCACTCTCCCCTCGCCCGCCAGGAGCGGCCCCAGCCCCAGCGCTGGAGCCACCGCGCTGCTCCTCCTCACTCCCAGTATGATCCCAGTACAGCCCAGTATGATCCCAGTACAGCTCAGTATGATCCCAGTAGAACTCAGACGCCCAGGAGCTGCTCCCCGTATGATCCCAGTACAGCCCAGTCGCTCCTGGCATCCCCACCACCCCTGCGGCTGCGGGGAGGAGGAGGAGGGAGGAAGAGGCGGAGCGGCGGCAGGAGCAGCAGGAGGAGAGGGGAGGATGAACCGCGGGGATCCGGCGCTGTCTGAGCTCGCAGCACCCCGGGAGCATCGCCCCCATCCCGCAGGTGCCCGGGCAGGGGGAGCTCGCCCCAGATATCCCGGGGCTCCCTGGGGTTGGGGTTTTTGGGGGGATGTTTGGAGCTGGCAGGGCTCCAAAGCCGAGCCGCAGCTGCCCTCGGGGGGACATCGGGGGGTCCCCGGGAGGTGTTTTTGGGGGTCCTGGTGCGGGGGGCGGCAGAGCCCCGGCGGGGCCGGGGGATGCGGGTCCCCCCGCGGTGGGGGTTGGGCTCCCGGCCGGGCCCTCCGAGCTCTGCCGGGGCCACGTGGGGACCGCGCGGGAGCGGCGGGAGCAGCGGGGGGACCCCGGATTTGGGGAGCCCCGGGAGAGCCGCGGCTTTCCTGGGCGGGAGCCCAGAGAGAAGAGAGCCCCAGGAGCCCCAGCGGGGACCCCGAGAGGGGGGGACCCCGGCAGTGCCGGCACCCGGCAATGGGGGGTGGCATGGCTGGAGGGGCGGCATGGCCGGGAAAGGGGTTCGGGGTGCTGGGGCCAGAAATAGCTGCTCCCAGTATGAGCCCAGTCCCTCCCAGGATGAGCTCAGCTGCTCCCAGTATGATCCTGGTCCCTAATCCCCTCACTCCCTACAGGATCCCTGTCACTCCCAGTATGAGCCCAGTCCCTCCCAGTATGAGCTCAGCTGCTCCCAGTATGATCCTGGTCCCTAATCCCCTCACTCCCTGCAGGATCCCTGTTGCTCCCAGGATGAGCCCAGTCATTCCCCATTATGATTCAGTTTGCCCCCAACAAGGTCCCAGTTGCTCCCACTTTGATCCATTGTGTTCCCAGTTCTCCTAGTATAGCCCATAGTATAGTTCTAGACACTCCCAGTATGATCCCAGTTCCCCCAGCACGCTCCCAGTTGCTCCCAGTTTAGTCCCAGTCCCCACCTGTATAGTCTCAGACACACCAGTACATGCCATTTGCCCTGCCCATTCTCGTAATCATTCCCAGGCACTCCCAGTTAACTCAGGGTGGTTCATTTGTCCCCAGTTTTCTCCCAGTTGCTCCCAGTTCCTCTAAGTGTGTCCCCACAGCTCGCAGCATAGCTCCCAGTAACCCCCAGTGAGGGTCCAATCACACCCACTCTAATCCCAGGATGGTTGTAGCCACTCCCAGTCTGATCCCAGACCCCAGGCAGGGTCCCCAGCCAGCCCCAGTTTGGATGTGCAGCCCCCAGTTTTCCCAGTTTGCCTCTCCTTTGGCCCGGGCGGGAGCAGCTGAGAGCCCCACGCTGCCCATCCCGACCTGTCCCGGCTCCATCCCCGCTCCTGCCGCGGGCTGCCGGGGCTGCAGGAACGGGGCACCGAGGGTGTTGCTGCTCCTGGGGGAGGAGGAGGAGAGAAGGAAGGGCAGGGATGAAGGAGGAGAGCCAGAAGGGATGGAAGTAGGAGAAGGAGGTGGGCTTAGGGAGGAGGAGGAGGAAGAGGGATGGAAGAGGAGGAGCGTGAGGAAGAGGAGAGACAAAGGCGGATCAAGGACATCAGGGGGAACCATGAGGTCAAGCAATCCCTGAATTCGCAGCCCCCCTGGCACCATCACCCCCCATTACGTGGGTGACTGGGGAGGGGGGGAAGCTCAGCCCATATATTGTGGGGGGTCCCTGGGTTGCGTTTTTTGGGGGGATGTTTGGAGAATGAAGAGCTGCAAAGCTGAGCAGAAAAGGCCCCTTGGGGGGACACTGGGGGGTCCCGGTGGCGGCTGCCGGCAGAGGCAGCCTGGAGGAGCAGAGCCCTTTGTCCCCCAGGAGCCCAAAATGGTGAGCCTGGAGAGGGGGAGCTCTGCCATTGGTGGGACCCTCAAGAACCTGGAGAGCGGAAGGAGGGACTCCTTGGAGCCCCTGCAGCCCAGAGCAGAGAGGAATGGGAGAAGGGAGCCCAGGAGCCCAAAATGCCCCGGCATCCCTAAGTGGGGAGAGCCAAGAGGGGAGAGCTTTTGGGATTGCGGGGACTCCCGGCAGCCTAGGGAGGGCGGGCACCGAGGAGAAGGGGAACCCCTCATCCAAGCGTGGCCCCAGCAGCTGGGACAGGAGGAGCCCCAAACAGCAAAGGGGAGGGACCATCGACAGGGAACTCCTGGGAGGGTTTTCCAGGGCTGAATCTTGGTGTTTGGGAGGTTTTTATTGAGCCCAGGTGGCCAGGGACTTCTAGAGATGGACTTGCGCACAGGGACCTGCAAACTCACCGTGCTCATCCCTTGTTTTTCCTCACATGAGGATTTCCCATTCCCAACCCTTGGGAGGCTGCAAGGAAGAGGAGGATGCCTCAGGACCCCCAGGCAGGTGAGGAGGAAGTCAGTGCCCCTTTCCACTCTCTCCTGCTCCATCTCCCAGCCCAGCCTGGCCCCGGCTGCAGGACAGCCCCGCTGCCGGTGCCCTCCTGCCGGGGACGCACTGGGGGGATCTCCTTGCCCTTCCCTGTGGCACAGAGGCAAATCCCATCCTGTCCTTGTCCTTCCTCCCCCAGAGCAGGAGCTGAGGATGGAGAGCAGGGAGGACAAATCCCCACGGCAGAACCTCATGGAAGAGGCCCTTTTGAGCGGCTCCATGGCACAGGGACCCAATGGGGAGGAAAAGCCCCGGAGATCCCGCACGAGGAGGGGCTGCAAACGCAGATCTCAGGGATCTGAGGAGGAAAGACCCACCCTGGGCCGGGGTTGTGGCCGGAGATCGAGCCAGAGCTCGGAGGTGATGGTTCCTGAGCAGAACCATGATAGGGGGAAGCCCTACAAGTGCTCAGAGTGTGGGAAGAGCTTCAGATGGAGCTCTGAGCTGATCGTGCACCAGAGGATCCACACAGGGGAACGGCCCTACGAGTGTGGGGAGTGTGGGAAGAGCTTCACCCAGAGATTCAGCCTGATTGAGCACCAGAGGATCCACACTGGGGAGAGACCCTACAAGTGCTCCGAGTGTGGGAAGAGGTTTCACAGAAGCTCCTGTCTCCTCAAACACTATCGGGTTCACACAGAGCAGAGGCCCTTCTGCTGCCCCGACTGTGGGAAGGGATTCAGGAGGAACTCCCACCTCATCAGGCACCAGAGGACCCACACTGGGGAGAGGCCCTGTGAGTGTTCCAAGTGTGGGAAGAGGTTTCAGACCAACTCCTGTCTCCTCTTGCACTATCGGGTTCACACAGAGAAGAGGCCCTTCCGCTGCCCTGACTGCAGGAAGGGATTCAAGCACAACTCCAACCTCATCAGGCACCGGCGCATCCACACCGGGGAGAGGCCCTACGAGTGTTCCAAGTGTGGGAAGAGTTTCACCCAGAGCTCTCACTTGACCCAACACCAACGGAGGCACCGGTAAGGGAAGCCCTGCTAGTGCCCCAAGTGCGAGAAGAGCTAAACTCCATCCCCTACTGGAGGACCCACATTGGGCACAGCTCTGGTGACCCATATTCCCTGTGATCCATGTTGGGAACACACCTGGCTGCTTCTCCTTTTGTGTTGACCTTAATTTTTTTCTTTTCTCAGTCTCTCAGCACTCCAAAAGCCTAGAGGGATCAATCTTTCACATCAAAATCACTCAGATTCCACTGAAAACAACTGAATTTTAACCCATAAAGGCTCAATCCCACCTCAAATTGCTTGTTCCCACCTCAAAAAAACTCAATCCCATACCTCACTTGTTCAGTCCTATGGTCTCCAGGTTGAGATGGGCTTGGGAGGAGAGTGGGAGAAGTGGGATCATAATTTGGAGCAGTGAGATGGGGATTGTGTAGGGCTGGGAGGCTGGGATGGATTTGATAGCAAATAAAACTTTCAGACTTACTGATTTCTTTGCTGTTCATTTTCAGTCCGTGGCAGTTCTGTTTGCAGAGCGCCGCCTCACAGAGCGTCCCCTAACAGTTCTGCCCTTGGCCCGAGCTGCCCCTTTCCCCTTACGGTTCTGCCCTTTCCTTGCCCCTTTCCCCTCACGCTTCGGCCTTCGGGAGTGGGGCAGGAGGAGGAGGAGGGAGGAAGAGGCGCAGTGGCAGCAGGAGCAGCTGGAGAAGAGCAGAGAAGGAATCGTGTGGCCTCGGCGCTGCCTGAAGTCGCCGCAGCCCCGGGAGCATCGCCCCCATCCCGCAGTGCCCGGGCAGGGGGAGCTCGCCCTAAATAACCCCGGGGGGTGCCAGGGTCTGGGGTTTTTGGGGGGATGTTTGGGGCTGGCAGGACTCCAAAGCCAAGCCGCAGCTGCCCTTGGGGGACATCGGGAGTCCCCGGGAGGTGTTTTTCGGGGGTCCCGGGGCCGGCAGTGGCTGCTCCCAGTATGAGCCCAGTCACTCCCAGTATGAGCCCAGTTGGTCCCCCCTTGTGCTTCCAGTTTCCTCGATGCTCCCAGTGTGAACCGACTCACTCCCAGTATGAGCCTGGTCACTTTCCCTCCCTCCCTGCAGAATCCCAGTCACTCCCAGTATGAGCTCAGTGACTCCCACTTCCATTCCCTATGATGATGCAGTTTGCTCCCAGCATGATCCCCGTTGCTCCGAGTTCCTCCCACTTTCATCCAGTCTGTTCCCAGTTCTCCAGTTGTCCCTACCATAGTCCTGGTCACTCCCAGTATGGTCCCGTCTGTCTCCAGCATGGGTCCAGTTGCTTCCTAGGTCAACCCAGTCTGTCCCTGTGTGTTCCACAGCAGGAACGATGAGCCCAGGGGATTTAGGGACCCCTTCCCACATTTTGGG
>QUSF01000436.1:0-39411 GCA_003676055.1 Chloebia gouldiae
TGTAAAGGACAATATAAAGTGGGTGAAGGTCCTGGAGCACAAGTCTTTTGAGAAGCAACTGAATGAGATGATATTGTCCTATCTGGAGTAAAGGAAGCTCAGAAGAAATCTGATTGTTCTTTATAACTGCCTGAAAGGAGGTAGGATATAGCATGGTGGAGGACTGTCTCTCCTCACAAGTAACAAATCAAATGAAAATGGCCACAAGGGGGCCAGGCAAGGTTTAGGTTAGATATTAGGAAAAAACCCTTGGCCAAAAGGGTTGTCAAGCACAAAAGTCTGCTAATGACACATTTTTCTTGCGCTAGATAAAGAAATACCTGTGATGAAACTTCAGAATTTTACATGTGCTTGCATTGCAGAACACTTATTTATAGCTATTGGTGAAAACTCCGACTTCATATATGTGATTGGTTTCTACTCAGTACCAAGGGGAGGTCACAGTGAAGAATCAGTTTGAAAGTTAATTGCAATGAGTTAGACATTTTTCAAAAAATGTGTAGGATTAAAATAACATGATTTTGTGCCTAGGTACTGAAATTTTATCTTGAAGTTCTAATAACTGTATTTCATATTCAAGTTTTCATAGGTTTGATTTCCCTCAAGGAATTTCTGAAATGTTGTAAGAGAAATTACATCTCTAGTGTAGACTTTTCCAAGGTCTGCACTTCACTGACAAGAAGATCACTAGGAATTCAAATTCAAAGTTTGAAAGAGTCTTACTTTGTTTTTATAATTCTGCCAGGTACTGTACAGTGTGCTCCTCCATTCCTGAAGGAACAGAAATATATACATAATCTAAAAATATTGTCATGAACACTTGTTTGAGAGTGTCATCTGTCAGCTCTCAGCTAAGAGTAAATATTGTAATGTCTTTTGTTTTCAATTTAAAGTAAATACTGGATTTTCTACACGTACAGTTTTGACACTTTAAAATAAACTTCTCCAAACAATGGACTTAATTCTCACAATTTTCTTTTGTGTTCAAAATATTGATATACTCTTACGGTTTTCTCAAGAGGCATTTGAAGAATAACTTAGACCATCAGACAACAGAAAAATCTACTGTTTCTTTTAGATTTCTAACTGTAGAAACATTTCCATTTTGGTACAGTTAGAGATTTTGTGAGGGCATTGGTACAACTAAACACCTTGTTTCTTAGATCTTGTTTTCCATTATCATGGAAACAATGCAGAAAGTCCTTTGCTAATCAAAATTGTACAGAGTGGAGAGGCAGAATGTTCTGTTCAACCTAGCTCATTTTCTCTTCGGGTGACTGATATTTGGTGGTATGTCAACCTGCTCCGGACTGGGACCTGGGAAACACTGAGGAACATCGAGAGCCTGCGTTTTGTGATCTGCAGCAGACATCCCCAGTGCGGGAGAGCAATGCCCAGCACCCAGAGCCAGGCGATCATTCCCGAGAGACTTGCTGGATTTGTCATCTCTTCAGAGTGGTGAATAAGATTTTTTGTCATCTGGTGTTGGTCGTTTTCTGGTGCTGAGGAGTGTTTTGTTTGTTAAATAAACAGGTTTTTTTCCACTTCTCTCTGAGAAAATTCTTCCCGAATGGGGCGGGGGGGGGGGGGGTTGGGGGGGGGGGGCGGCGGGGGGGGTTTGGGTGGAAGGGGCCGTGGGCGTTTGTTTTCTGTGGGCTCCTTTCAGAGGTTTCCTCCAAAATTTTCCTTAAACTAGGACAAATATTTTGCTGCCCATCTCGTGGCTGGAGAGAGTGGAAAAAAAACCCTGTTCTAATTATATTTTGGTTCCAATTACTTTGTGTTCATATAGAGCAGTTACTGGCCATGTTGTTTGAATTTATAGTATCTCTTGGGGTGCCGGCCTGCATGTGTTTCTGGTCCCTAGGGTTTTTTGATATCTTAATCCTTCTATGGTGCCTAGGTTTATTTTCTTATTCAGGAATAGCTCCGGTATTGTCCCTAATAGGTCGTTTTTGCAGTAGAAGAGCACTGACCAGAATATCCATCAGACTGGGGTTGGGTGTAATGGCTTGAAGGGAATTTACCAAGGTGCTGAAGTCTGTTCCAGGAATGCATAGCTCATGGTCATGGTTGTGCAGCCATCGTGTTAGACGGGAAGCAGGGGATGAGGCTTTTCAGGCTTTGCTTTTCTTCTTCTCCTCTGAATCTCTTACCTCCCTATTAGAGAATGTTCCATTTCCCCTGACTGTTAAAGGGACCATCTTTCAGGTGTTTAATCTGGGAAGCTTTCTCTGTACAGTCTGCAGTCTCTTTAGAATGAGGGCTGAGATTTCTAGCGGGGCTGATGAGACCCCTGACCCAGGAGTAGACCCAGGTGTGAGAAATCCTGAGTGGCGTGGGAAATGGGAGGATATGGGCCAAAACTGAAAGTAATTTTCTGACCCTATAGCCTGGGACTTTCCATGTGCACAAATTCGGAATCCAGCTGAGATGGCAAAGTACCTGAAAGGGAAGTGCCATGATAACTCTAAGGGGAAAAAGATCATTGCAGTGAGCTAGGCACTGGCATATACTTATCGCACCCTGCTAGATACTGTAGGACAGCAGACAGAGGAAAGGGGGCAGGGAGATAAATCAGCAGCTATCCCAGTCACTCAGGCTGCAGCCAACACCCCTAGCTTGAAGCTAGCAGCTAAACCAGACAATGAGCCTAAGCTAGCAGCTAAACCAGACTGTAAGCCTCAACCAAGGGCTGTTGCTACTAGCACAAGAAGTGGAAAGTGCACAGAAAAGACAGGTCAACCAGTGGATGATGATGATGATGATAATGCAGGAGAAGGACCCTCAGCGCCTGCTGACATAAAATCAGGAGTCAAAGCAACTGGTACAAGGTCAGAGGCGAAAACTGAGTCCTTTTCCTTAAGGGACCTTGGTGGCCTAAGAAAGGATTACACTCGACAACCTGATGAGTCTGTAATTTGTTGGTTGGTCCATCTTTGGGATGCTGCAGGTGAGGCTACAATCCTGGATGGCACTGAAGCAAGACATTTGGGATCCCTGTCACATCATCCTGTCATTGACCAAGGAATGATGAGGGGGGCTAAACCTCACAGCCTCTGGGCATGGGTTCTGGAAAGTGTAGCACAAAGATACCTGTGTGCAGATGATCTTTATATGCAGCAGACTCAGTGGAAGACTACAGAACAAGGGATCCAATGCCTGAGAGAAATGGCAGCGGCAGAGATTATCTTCTCAGATGAAATATCAACTAGGAATCCAGACTTGGTACCATGTACATCTGTGATGTGGCGAAAATTTGTATGGCTTGGGCCACATGAATACGCTTCTGCTTTAGCAATAATGAAGTGGGATGAGAGGGATGCGACTGTGCTCGAGATGGTGAAGAAGCTCCGAGCATATGCAGATGCTGTACATGGCCCAACACATGCCACAATTGCAGCAGTGGAAACACATCTGCAGAAATTAGAAGACAAGATAGAGGAGAATGATAGGAGATTCAGGGAGGAGATTAAAGAGAACCTTCTCCAATTCTTGGCAGTACAGATCAGAGGTTCCGGTATCCAACGCAGACGTTCCTCAGATTGGGAGAGAAGGTACACCCTATGAGCTGAGCTGTGGTTCTTCCTGCACGACTGTGGAGAATACATGAGGAGAGGGGATGGAAAATCTACTGCTGCTCTGGCACAACGGGTGCATGAATTGAAGGAAGGAAAGACTCAGAGAGGTGAGATATTAGGAAGTTTTAAGCTTAATAACGGAGACGTTATTGTTCTGTACAACCCCCTGAAAGGAGGCTGTAGCCAGATGGGTGTTGATCCTTCCTTCCAGATGTTCAATAATAAGACAGAGGAAACAGGCTCATGTGGCATCAGGGGAAGTTTATATTTGATATTAGGAAAAAAATTTTCCCTGAAAGGGTTGTCAAGCACTGGAAGAGGCTGCTCAGGGAAGTGGTGGAGTCACCATCAGTGAAAAGTCGTGTAGACTTACAGACATTGTTCAGAGGTAGTATTGGCAGTGCTGGATTAATGGTTGAATTCTTAAAGATATTTTCAATGTGTTTGTGTGAATCTACAATTTTATACTGATTTTCTTTCATCTTTTCCAAACACAGTGCTTTACCATCTTTATTTTTTCTTCTAGAGTCTTGATTATGTATTGGGTTCTGTTTAGCAAAAAAAAATGTCAGTTCTATGTCCATTGTCTCTGAACACCAGTCTTCAGTCTAAGAATTGTCACGATTAGGGACCATGGCTCATGTATGAAGAAATTATACAAAAAAAGTATTCACTGGCACATGCACCTTTCCCTTTATTAAATTTTTAAAACACACTATAGGGTCTCTTTTTTTTTACTGAGATGCTCCAGAAATTTAGTGGATTTTGGCAACTAAATATCTCAGTTATCAAGATACTTCCCTAAGTGGAATTTATTAAGGTTCATCCATATTTTCAAATCACAATAGAATGATTTCCAGAATTACATTGTTTTATTACAGCATAATTGTCTTCTTTAGTGCAAGACTGAATACTGGATAGAAATTGCTGGCTAATTTCTGATCAAATGATTAACATTCAACTTACAAAATGATTCACAACTGCTTGTGGAATGACCAACTTAGAAATTTCCTCAAAATTACAGTGCCAGTCATGTGAAGTTACAGCCTTGTTAGCAATCACTACTGTGATTTTGATCTTTTCTAGAGAGTAGTCTTCAGCTGCGGCATCACTTATATCACATTGAATTGTGAAAAAATCAGGAAAAAAATCCTCATTATCTCAGATGTACAAGTATGTCAACATAGCCCACAAATAAATTTTCCACTTACATTCACCATGGAAAACTTTCTTCAGAACACAAAAGCTTCAAAAATTGTCTAATATCTAATTGCTCTTAACCTAAAGATATAAAGAAAATCAGCAAAAATATTTCTTACACTCTACTCCACCTTAGATTTTTAACCATGTCCCTTGTCCCTTTTACAAGTTTTATATTTATTACTACCATTTAAAATTACAGAAGAAAATATTTGCTATTGATTGATATATTTTGCATCCCTTGGAAAGTCTAGTACAAATTTTATGTAGTTCTTTCGTACAGCTTAGAAATCTAATGCTAAGAAGTAATAAAAATATTTACTCAGTTTTACAGATGTATAACCAATAAACCCATAATCCAAAGATGTTTTCTTTTTCTATCCAACACCTTTGGGAAATTCAAAGAAAATGTCAAACTCATTTTTTCTTTTTCTTTTTCTTTTTTTTTTTCCTGAGAAAAGGAAATCCTTTTTTGTTTTTTGTTTGTTTGTTTTTTTTTTAGTCTGTTATACAGATGTGGATACTCTGCTCTTTGCCCATACAGACCAAGTTCACCACAAGAGATTAGCAGGTAGCACCTGAAGTCTGTGCATCTGGGGATCAAATCATAACAGATGTGTAGGAAATAAGAGCTAGTAATAAAAAACATACTTATTCAAGCTTTTATTCAAGTTAACTCTTTAAAAATAGTCTTTCCTCATGCCATCCTCAGTTAGCCTTTTTGTAAAGAGCTTTCTTATAAAGAGGTCATATGTTTTGTTACAATGAAGATCTTACCTGGAAACAGATCACAGGGCAAGCTGAACCTTATTCTTCAAAAAGTCTCACCAAGACATTCTTGAGTCTCTTATTACCTTTTTCATAGCAAGAGGCAGTACTGTGCCCCTTCAAATCCATGTTCAGATAATTTAATTAAATCTTATATTTGGGCCTATAACTGATGAACTCATAAAACATTTGCTGACTCAAGGTCTCTTTTATGGTTTGGGGTTTTTTTCTTCACACGCGGTAGAACAGCTAATTCACAAAGTTGGCTGTGTTTGTCTCTTTCCTATATATGAGAACAAACTCTAAAAATATGGCTAGAGGTCTACAACATTTAAGAAACCAGCAAAAATTTTTATAGAAGTAAGCCTGACTTTTTTTTGCTCTGGATTTAGTTGGCTTTACACAGTCTGTTGCACAGATTTTAGTGATGATGTCACTGTTTTTTCTTAGCTATTTGTATTGTAAATCACAGCATTTTCTAGCTGTGTGACTAAATACTAAATAGAATAGTTCTATTCTTATTAATTTTAATGACTTTATAGAATATTGTGTCTTTTAAAATTAGCCACTTTCTTCCTACTGATTTAAATCACCTTTCCTAACTTTCATTTCTTCTCTTGACAGATTTTGTTTAATTCCTGTAAAACTGGAATACATGCTCAGAAGAGGATAAACTTACATCATTATTTTTTGCCATTCTTTGATTACACTTTTCTAGGAGGATTTCTGTTAGGGCCTCACAACAGGAATATTTCCTGCAAGAGAAAAAAATTTACCAGAATTTTGACAAGATCAACATGGCTAAGGAAATGTTTCTGTTGTACTTCATAAATTCTTTCCTTTCCATTTTCTGATCTTCTTATGGTTGAATAACTCATATTTTGAAATATACAATGTCATAATACTTCCTAGTGAGAAAATGCCATACTCAGGCTATTAATTTCAAAGAATGATTATACAACTGCAAGGCATCTACACAGAGATATATCTCAGTGAGTTTGCTTTGGCTGCATTTCCTAAATAGGGATGAACCAATCTAATGTTAAATCTGTCCTAATTTATCTTTGCAAACTCGGAGCTGGCTCAGATTACTTCCAGGCCTTCAGATCTTTCAGATTTGGAGGCAGAATTTCCTGAAAATGTGGTTTTGAGTAGCTGGATAGTCCCTTGACGTATGAAGATCAATAGGAGATTGTACTCATCCAATTCATCGGGACTTTTGGCTAGAATCAATACCAACTTTATTAGTCTAGCTGTTAAAAGCAGTGATAATTTGAATGTAAGCACATCAATACCTCTCTTTCTTACGATCCTTGTCATTGCTCAGTTGAATGGTTTTAAAATTGACCTCCTCCATATTTCAAATAAAAACTATCCCATTATAATAATTGTAAGTATTACCTATGTTCTTCCCTTAAATGGGCAGTAATATTATTTACTGCTTGTCAAACATAATTTCATTTTGTGATAGCGTAACCCCACCTAGATGATCAATGGCAATAAGTTTTTTAACAATTTCATTCAGATTATGAGCCAGGATGGAATGAATGCCACAATGGCACCTCCTTGGGTGGAGTATAGTGTAGTATAAGACACCATGTTCAAAAAAACCGAACCACACCAAACCAAACCAAACCAAACCAAATGAATAAATAGAAACAACCAAACTGCAAGTGAGTATGGTCTTGTTAGGTCAGGCAAAGCACCACATCAAAGTGACTTGACCAGAAAAAAAGCAAAATTTCTGAAGAAAAATTTTAAGTTTCTGCAGATTCTCCATTGGTTTTCCAGAAGCAATGTGTGGTTTTCAGCACACATTTCCTGTGTGGCAAAAGGCAAGTAAGGAATTTCAACATATAATGCTTTGAACATTTGGTTGCAATGGCTATGTGAAATTCAACTATGTGAAAAAGAGAGTGCATGTTGTGTCTCCAGCTGTTTTGTCCAAATCAGGTAGAAGCCTTTCTTAAAAGAAGGTTGAGAGGACAATTTATTTAACAAAAGACAAAGGTTTGGTTAAAGAATGTGAAAATTTGCAGTTGAAGTTTGGCCTTTGTACTGAAACAAAAGCAAGGAAACCATGAACAGAGTTATAGATATAAATATACAGGAATAAGTAGATAGGTAGATAGGTAGACAGATAGACAGACAGATAGATAGATAGATAGATAGATTTTTCTTAATTCCTCAGAAATAATAATTCAACTAAAATACAATAGATATCATAAGTAATACTTTAAAAACCTGAGGAGGAAATCCATGAATAAAATCATGGAAAGGTGCCATGGTCTGAAAAGAAGAGAGATGTACCTACTGTCAAATGCTAAGGGAGAACTGGTAGACCCCTCCTTTCAAAAGCTAAACAGTCTTTTGTGTGAAAAGAATGTTCATATTTATATAACTTATTGCCAGAAAGAAGGGCCCAGATGTCAACAATGGGGACTGTTTGTAATATTTTAGAACAAGTGATGCCAATAAGAAATTTATATAAAATGTTAACAGGCGTGCATAGGAAAAAAATTATGGAGCTGAACTAAATCCAAAAACATGGTATGGTATTCACATAAAAAAAACTATGGAAATGTGTCTCTCAAAGTGTATAAGCCAGCTAAAAAAGTATTTTTTAAATTTAAACCAATTATGGTGTTATTCTTACACTGACAGTTTACATATGTCTTCATTAAATTTTAAGAGTATCCTTGCAAGAAGCATAATTAAACATCCTGCTTTTGTTTTGGTCTGGATTTTTTCCAAGAATCTAGTAAAATTCTAAAGCATGCAGAACTTCATAGCATGAAATATGCATCACATGGGAAGCTCACAGAGTGTTTCCTACGTGCATTCAATCTGAGTTTCAGGAGTAAGGTAAGTCATGTATCTCAGAGGCATATCTTAACATGAGCTTAGCTCATTCCAAATTTGGAGCTTGTCTAATTTGTCTCAAATGTCTCACAGGACCAGGTTATGCAACATCATTTTCCTATTACAAAATATTTAAAATTAGACCTGTTGCTTACATGCATTGCTTTTACTTTACCTATTAATCTTTCCTTATGTCAAACCATGAGTTTTGTCATTTCTCCAGTTGTCTCCTCCATCCCACCCAAAAAGAGTGAGTAAGCAGCTCTATAGGGCTTAGTTGCCAGTTGGTGTTAAACCAAGACAATCTTAAAAATTACCTGTATAATTCTGTTTTGATCACTTCATTCATATGATTTAACCTTTTAACACACTTATTAAGGCCATCTGTATCAAAAGGAGACTTTTGAGGGTAGAAAATTATCCTGTTTGTTTATCAAAGCTCAACAGCTCAGATTTTTCTGAAATACAGTTCCTCCAAAATTGTCATTCCATGAGTATAGAGTCATCACATCTATGTTTCCTGGAATTTTTCTTTATTTGTTTTCTTATTTCACTCCCTGAAGTCACTTATCTCTGTTACTAACAGGAGGCAATGTGAAATTATTGAATCTTGAGATATCTGTGAATTACAACAAGTTTTTTGTCCCAACTCATTATATAAACACAGCAAATGAATGTTTTAGGGCACAGGTTTATTGAAGGCAGAATGTGAATTCTGTATGAAAACATCTCATCAACTTTTGTGAGGTTCAAAAAATACAGAACTTTCTGCACAAGACAATTAAAAAGTATACTCTCGTAAGGAGAAATGTTACAGTATAAAAGCTGTCATTTCCACTGTGGGAAAATTGAGCAATTAATGATTTATTATATGGCCAACCACAGTTTAAAATTTGTTTACTTAGTCATCCTCTGGGGCCTTAAAACTACATACTTACATTTATCTCTTTACTTCTACTGGTTTCAGTGAGACATTTCGGGAACCAATGACAGCAGTCCCTTTCTCAATCCCTTTCTCAGTTTTGCTGTCTGTCAACACCTCATATTCTCAATTGTGTTAGGCTTTTGTGACCCTCCTCAAGACAACTTTGTAAGCAAATTACACAGAGCTCTGTGCTTTTATCAGGTATGCAGTGCAACAGTTTTTATGATAAAGCCCCAAATGGGAAAACAGCCTGCAGGTTGTTATGCTATTGTAAAATGATGGGGAAAATATAATTAGGTTAAAGAGTCTAAAACATTACCCAGAGCATTGTGTAGGAAAACTTCACAAACCTTAGAAGTGTAATATTTGATGGCAGCTCTATCTAAAGGATTTATAACAGATACACCTTTACATTTGAGGATTAAAAAAAATGGTTTCGAAACTCAAATATAACAAGTATTAATTTGATTAAAAGACTATTTAGAGATGTAATTTTACATGTTTGAACACGTAGGCCTCCCTCTATATTTCATTCCCCATGCAGAAAAACCAAAAAATTTACTTATGCCTATTTTAAGACGGTCAAAAGAGTATCATGAATAATACAGCACAACAGTGAACAGTTCAAATAAAGTGACTAACCCAAGAATGCTTTAACTACTATATATTCACAGTATTTTTGCAGTAACAACACATATAGAAAATAGACTTGAGGAATTCAATCTCAGCTTTAACAGAAAACATACAATTCCAAATCAAGTTTCCCAGGGCCATTGTAATTCCTTAAATACTCAGGCTACTAAAACCTTTGAGGGCTCCTTGGTCTTTGAAGGAAGACATGTCCTTTTACATCAAACAAAAGATTAAAACCTTCAGATCTCAGGATTAGTAATCAGTGTAATATGAGTGGGAACACTGGCTGGAGGAATGATCGATCGCTGATCTACTGATCTCTGTGGGAGTAAGTTTCTTCCAGCTGGGGCTACCCATTAACTCAGGTAGCAGCAGTGAACATGTGACTGCTGCAGCAGCCAAATGCCATGGCCAACAAGCAACAAATAACTTCTGGAAAATATGTTTAGCGCTCAGTGTGTACAACCACTAAGACTACACATGAGTAAAAGCATTTATATACAACTGCAGTGTAAACCTAAGTCAGCCTAGACTTCTGCTTTAACCATCCTTTAGAAATGGTGACTGTATAATGCTACTGAAAAAGGCAGTAGTTTAGAAAATAAGTGCAATAATGTGAATAAGTGTGCAATAATAAGTGCAATAAATGTGAAAATATTGAACATATAATTTGCAATCTTATCTTTTACACTTTGTTCAGCCAAACAGGAAATAAGATGTGGCTGGATTCACTCCCTCTTCTTCATCCTAGGAAAGAGGTAATCTCAGATACTGTGTATCTCCAGAGGTGTTACGTGATCCAAGTGGAAATATGCAAAAAGCTCCTGAAGAATGTTGAATTTCAAAAATTACTAAACTCCATTACTGGAGAAATTTAGAATATACATGGACTTGAGAATTCACAGAAATCACATTATCGAATAATACACATATCTAATTCAGAAACAAGAAATTATGTATTAAATAGTAATTCACTTTTAGCAAGGTGTGCCACATTGACTGTGCTCTAGTTAGGAGACTAAATATGCCTGAGTTCATTCTCCAGTCCTGAGGCCAGCTGACACTGAGCACCCTCAATACCTAATATTAAACTTACTTTTCCTTTGAATCAGGTTCACATACTAACTTCAGCAGGGAATGATTCCTGGAAATGATCACTCTAGCTTGCAGACTGTACCCACGAATGACCTGAGGGACAGGTGGCACCCAAGCTATTGTTCTAACAGTTTGGAGATACAGGATGCTCCTGGTCACTATTTAATTTAGAGCTATAGATGTGGCCTACATATCCTCTATTTTCAGCATTTAAAGTATAAATATCACCAAAAAGTATGATAATACAAGACTAATTCAAATAAAAACTTTGCAAATTAGGCGAGTTACTTTTGTTTATTTTGCATAAATATGTACAAAGTTTGGTATAAATCCTAGGGTGAATGAAAAGCGCAACATCAGGTCACCAATAAAACCCACCACACTGGAGTTTAAGAGTACTATTTCAAAGTGAAAAAAATTAGATATCTAGTTTCTATAGCAACGTTTAAAAATTCTGGTAAAGGTGTCTTGATTATTGCTATTTTACCTCAACTAATGCTATTTTTCCTGGATTATCTGTATATGAACTTTTGCTTGAATTTCCAGATCACAGTCATCACACTATTAAGTCAAATATCCTGTCCTAAACAGGGACTGTTCTCAAACTTTCAGACTATAAAATAACACAAAAGAACAATTGCTGACAGATATAACATAACCCTCTTAGATGAGTCTTATGACTGGCATTTAGCCAGACATGTAAGATAAAACTGTGCAAGTAATTTCTTGGCACTATCAGGCAATAAAACAACAACAACAACAACAACAGCAAAAAAAAACAGCCAAGGAAACCCAACCAAACAAAACAAGGAAACAAATGGAAAAAACCCAAATGTGGTTTTCCCCTACCTCTCTCAGCCCCTACGAGCCTTGAGAGGGGGGAAACATCTGGAGAGGGGAAAAGGTGAAAAGAGGCCTTACCCCGATGTAGATGGTACAGCTCTTTATTCCATGGTCCGAGGGGACACTGGGGAAAGAGAGCTGGGGCAAGAGCCGGGGCAAGAGCCAGGGCAAGAGCCAGGGTAAGAGCCGGGGTAAGAGAGCGAACAGGAAATGTCAGGGAAACAGCGAACAGGAACAGGAAACAGGAAAACAGCGAACAGGAAAACAGCGAACAGGAAATTTTCTAGGCTCTTGACACGGACGGCTTCTTGGCTCTCCACCAACCCCGCTGGGGCATGAAGGAGGGTTTCAGGGATATCAGAGATTATGTCACCGGGGTCCAGCAAAGGGGAAAACATGGCCTGAACAGAACGTAACACCTCCCCATTATTTGTTTAACAAGTGTACAGGAATTCACTGGGCTCAATTTAACCCTGAGTATTGGTTTCCCACCACCTACAGTCAGTGGCGTAGTAAGACCTCCTCAGGTTTGCCATTTGCATGTGGTTGACTTCTGAGATAGAAGGTATGAGACCCTTGATAGCTTTGAAAATCAAGTGACGCAGGATCCCGAATACCAAGGTTAAAAGGAATAGAATAACAAGAAGTAACAAAATTGATGTAACAATAGATGTGCACCACCCCAGCCTTTGCATGGCTCTTTGAACCAATACTCGGATTCTTGCTTCACCTGTCCAATCAGGCTGTTCATGCTTCGAAGGGCAGTGTGGATGTTTGGAGCTTTTGTATTCAGGTCCATGCAACAAAGTCCTTTGAATTCCTTGCATTCATGTCCATGCAGTAACAAAAGGAAATCCATAGCAGCACGATTTTTAAGCATGGCCTGTCTGGTAATTTCCTCATCTTCTAGGAGGGAGCAGATGGCAGCAGACATCAAATTTGCCTGTTTGACAACCCAGCACTCTAGGCGGTCCAATTCACCCAGAGCCTTGGCTACTGCAACCCATGGAAGGGACAGGGACACAGCAATTCTTTTTGACTTGGCCCAATGAAAAATTTCTGAGTTACAATTTGCAACCAGATTCTCTGCACTCCTCTTTTGAATTTTGTTTGCTGTTTTGTTTTTATGAGTCCATTCACCAATTAGAGTTTGGTTGGGTGTCAATATGGACAACCTGCCAATTGTACATGGCCCTCCTAAAAGCCGAGACGGAATTCCTGCCCATGCCCGATCCCCACAAATCAAGAACAATCCCTTAGGGTTTTTGAGTGAGATGGGTTGTCTGCCCCGATATGGCTTGTGTTCTGACACCACCTCCTTGCAGTGAATGCCCCATGGTATTGTTTAATAACGTGGTATTCATCAGTGTTGGAAGGTTCTGGGAGCACAGGAAAATGCACACAGTAAGCTGCAGGAGAAGAACCCAATAGCTCTAACTCTTGGGGTTCCGGAGCCATCCTGGGCAAACCTCGCAACCACTCCTCTAAGGATTTCAGGGTCACCCTGACTTGCCCCTAATCTTTGTGTGGTCGGGGGGTGTCTGATTCTGGGATTTCGCTGGACCTATGTTTGTTCAGGCCTGCTGGAAATTCTCCAGCCTGCCATGGAATTCCTACCAGACAAGTGGACATAGGGTCCTTTGCTGCTGCAGTGGACAAGCAAATGTTTTCCTGCTGTAGTGTCTGTGCCAGGGTCACCCAGACATTTTGACGCGGCTGAGGGACAATCCATGCAGCTGCATGACTATTCAGCATTCCCAGGATGACAGCTTGCATGGGGTTCATCACAGGGTTGAGTGGGAGGTAGGTTTTCTCTAAAAGGGAAAAACAAACATTTTAAGGACATGTTAAAGTTTCTGTTTCTGCCGGAAGGAATTTGCACATAGAAAAATCCTTCTTCTTCCATTCAGCGGCGTCTTGTCTTTGAAGCATCAGCTACTTGCTTCTCGTCCCCTTCTGTCTGACCTGGATTCTTGGGGACAAAAGGTTTCACCCACTTCTGGGGAATCCACAGAGGGCCTGAGGGAGTAGCTACACACGCATAGCCATGACCCCAGGTCACAAGTTCATAGGGACCTTTGGTTTCCCAAGTTTCTGGATCCCTAATCAAAACCGGTGGGTGCTGAGACAATTTGAACTGATTGCCACTGTTAAAGTGATGTACAACTGGTGGTCTCATGTTTTCAAATGAACAGTTCAGAAAATTGATGGTAAACATCGCTTTGCAGAGCTTCTCCCGTGGAGACATTCACAAAGCTGAACTGCTCTATTTTTCATGACCTGTTTGAGAGTCTGGTGCACACGCTCAACTACAGCTTGACCTGTGGGGGAGTGGGGGATGCCAGTTTTATGTTCCACTCCCCACTGCTGGAGGAATTCCAGAAACTCCTTGGATGCATATGCTGGGCCATTATCTGTTTTAATTAGTTTTGGAACCCCCAATACTGAGAATGTTTGCACTAGGTGCTGTTTGGCATGAGCAGCCTTTTGTCCTAAAAGAGCAGAGGTATACACTGCACCTGAGAATGTGTCCACACTTACATGAACTCATTCAAGGCGACCAAAGCTTTGAATGTGTGTGATGTCTGTCTGCCACACCTCACAGCTGCTAAGGCCCCTGGGGTTTACACCCATGCCCGGTGATGTCAGGGCCTGGAGCTGACAGTTTGGACAGTTGGTCACAATGGCTCGAGCCTGACTCTGTGTTAGCAGGATCTGTCAAATTAGACCTGGCACATTCTGATGGCAATGCTGGTGACTCAGCTTTGCCTGTTGGAAGACATCAGGGAGACGTGCCTTTTCGACTGGTGCAGCAAGGGCGTCTGCTTTACGATTCCCCTCTGCAATCTCACCTGGCAAATCAGTGTGTGACCTCAAATGCATCACAAAGAATGGATGCTCTCAGTGAGAGATTAAATAAATCAGCCTTGAGAGCAATGTGAAGAGATGTTCATTTTCTATTTCTTTGAGCACAGCCTGCTCTGCCCTGGACACTACTCCTGCCATGCAGGCAGAATCTGTCACCAAGTTGATTGGCTCAGAGATCCTCTCAAAAGCTCTTACCACTGCAGCCAGTTCAGCCACCTGGGGTGATCCCTCCACAAGCTCGACGTCAGCTTCCCAGTGCTGAGTCTGTGGATTTCTCCAAGTCATCACTGACTTGTGGGAAGTCCCAGATGCATCCGTGAACACTGTGAGGGCCTTGAGTGGTCTCCGGCTCCTTCTCTCTTGAGGAATAAGGTGAAATTCCTCATTGAACAACTTGTGAGATGGGGCATGGACTGATATTTGCCCCCTGTAGCTGTCCAGAGATAATTGGAGGCTGGCGCTGCTCTGGAGCAAATGCTCAAACATCCCTTTGGTCATTCTCTCAGAAGAGTTCCTTCCCTTCTCAGAAAGCCTGACTGGGAGGTGAATACATGTAAAGTCACACCCTGCTAATTCACACAATCTCACCCTGGCCTTCTGAATCAGCTTTGCTATCAGCTCTTGTGGCTTAGTGATGGTCTTGGATCTTTGGTGCGAGAGGAAAATCCACTGTATGATCAAGAGTGGATCCTTCTGCCCCTTGATCCATTGGAAAATCAACCCATGCAAGTGTGGCAGCTTCCCTAGAACAATGAACTGAAAAGGCACGTTTGGCTCACACCGATGTGCCTGCCTTTCTTACAAGGCCTTCTGTACCTTTTCGATTGCTGTCTTTGCCTCTGGGGTCAGCTCCCTGGGGGAGGCCAGCTCCCTCACCCCTTCAATAAATTGAAGAGAGGGTCTAGATCCTCATTTGTGAGGCCTAGCCAGGGCCTTACCCAATTCAAAGATCCACATAATGAGTGGAGGTCTGCTAGTGCCCTGGGGTTGCAATTGATTTCCAATTTCTGCAGGACAATAGTCCTTGCCGCGATCTCCAGGCCCAGGTATCTCCAAGGTGGCATGCTTTGAACTTTGCTTTTCTGCAATTGAAATCCAACAGAGGTTAAAATCTCAAACACTAGGTCAAGCGTGTATTGGAGTATAGAGTCATTGGGGGCACACACGAGCACATCATCCATGTAGTGAAGGATGATGGCATCCTTTCTCTCTGCATGTACCTGAGACAGCAGAGATGCTACATACTGTTGGCATATGAAAGGACTGGATTTTAGACCTTGGGGCAAAACTTTCCAGTGATAGCGTTTCACTGGGGCTTCCCGATTGATGGTAAGGACTGAGAATGCAAAACTTGGAGCAGCTTCAGGGTGCAGTGGAATTTGGAAGAAACAGTCCTTGATGTCTAGGACAGCCAATTGCCAATCTCGAGGGAGCATTGCTGGATTAGGCATCCCTGCTTGGAGTGGACCCATGTCCTCTACAATTTTGTTTATTTCTCTGAGATGGTAGAACAATCTCCACTTATCCTTCCCAGGCTTCTTTATTACAAAGACTGGGAAATTCCAAGGGCTATCTGTCTCTTGTACGTGTCCTTGAGCCAACTGCTCCTCCATAAGTTTCTCAAGCGCCTCGAGTTTCTTAATACTCAAAGGCTACTGTGCTACCCACCTTGGGGTGTTATCCAACCATTTCATCTTGGCAGGGCACGCCACAGTGGCTACTTCCAAAAATCCTAGGGTGTCCTAGGAATTATTAACTGGACTCTCCACTGGGACATGGTGTCTCTCCCCCACAGAGGAGCCTTATAGTCTGCCAGAAATGGGCGAACACTTGCCAATTTCCCATCAGGTCCCTCAATTTGCACAACATTTTTTGAATTTTTTGCCAATGTGGTTCCTCCTATGCCCTGAAGTTTGCCTGCCACAGGTTGCAATTCCCAATGTGATGGCCACATGGTCTTAGGTATTACTGTGATGTCTGCGCCCGTGTCCAGAACCCATTCCATGTGCCCTTACCCATGGGCTAGGTTGCATGCCATCGAGGGTTTATCCTCTCCTACCACCTCTGCCCAGTAGACTTCTGGTGATTTTCCTTCTACTGTTATTTCTACTGGGATGCGAATGGCTTGGGCCAAAATTTGCCCTTTTTCTAGGTAAAATGGAGGGTGTTTGCAGCGTGCCAACAGCATAAGGCTTGTTATCTTTCCCTTAGTAGTCATGGGAGCTCCTTCAATCTCTGAAGGTGTGTGTGCTGTGTCTCCAGTGACAAAATACGCACTGTCGGGTTCCATTTGGTATGCCTGCAGGTCCTGTGAACTGTTTGACAGGTCCACTATAATGACTTCCCAATCAGTAGATCTGAAATGAAACCCTTTGGCAGTTATTAGGCGAGGTCTACCTAGCGGCTGCCAAACCTTGTTAATTTTACGTTCTGTATTTTTATTTTCCTGCCCACCCCTACCATGAGTTCCGTTCTCCCCCTTATTTGTTAAGAGAGAGTCATTTTCCCATGTGGGTCCCCCTATATTTATATCTTTGCACGTATTTGTGTTAGCCGCGGGCATGCGTTGTGCACTCAGTTTTTTTGTTTGTTGAACTTTCTCTGGTTCTGGTTTTGAGGACAGTTTCTGGCAAAGTGTCCTTGTTTCTTGCAACAGAGGCAGATGGCATGCTCCAGGTGGTTTGATGACATTTGTTGTCTCCTTGGACCTGGTGCTGCTGTGGCAGCAGGCTGTAGTTGTGCAGCAGTTGCATGTCTGTCAAGGGTATCGAACATCTCTGCCCTCCTTGCACATGCATCAATCATCTGAGCAAGGTTAGGTGATGGGTCTAGAGGAAGGCTGAGGATAATTCTATGGCAGGTCTCATTTGCATTCCTCTGAGCTCTTTCTTTAATCAGCTCTGTCTGTACCATATGGTCCTCCACCTGTCTTTCCACTTGGGTCCTCAATCGATCCACAAATTGCAAAAAACTCTCTGAAGGAAACTGTGTAATGTTAAGATAGCTACGCTTAGCCTCAGCTACTGGTAATTGATTGAATGTCTTCTCTGCAGCGTTATAGATTTTTCCAAAACTGACCTAGACAACACCCAAGTTTGTTTTTCTGGACAATGCCATGGATCTGTACCGCATAAATGGTGCATTGTAATAGGGTTACCATCATTGTCCATTGTGCCACTGGATGTTTGTTGTATTTCCTGTAAAACTGCTGTTAAAGCAGACTTCCATTTATTTTCCCATATCTCATATTCAGAAGGTGTTAGTAAACATTTAAATAAATCCGTGATATCTTTTGGTACTATGTCATTTGAATTAAAGTTTGCCCTCAGCATGCCTTTAAAAATCTCACTTGCTCTCCCATATTCTCTCTGTATTTTACAAATCTCTTTTTTATCTCTATATACTAGTTACTGGTATGTCCTGCTCCTATTTCTCCTACCGAGATATACTACAGGTGCAACAGATGGTATTATTTCATTTCCCATGTCCATAGAGGCAGCAGTGCTTCCCCCCACCACTCTCTGGGTCCCAGTTAAAGGCAGGTCACTCCCCCTTCCCGGGCTGCTGCTGCCCTGTTGGAAACCTGAACCCCGCCCAGGCTGTGGGCTGAGCTAGGCTGCCCTCCCCCAGCACCGTCCCGGCTGCGAGCCGTGCTGGGGCTGGCTCTGCCCCCGTTCCCAAGGCAACCCAGATGCAGCCTCTGATAAGGGAGGGTGGGAGCTGTTGGTGGCCAGCAGGGAGTGGGGGAAGGGTGGGGGGCTGGGGGAAGGGAAGGAATGTGGGGGGAAGGGACAAGCACATGTCTGGCGCCATGATGTGGCCACGTGTCGCCCAGAGACCCCGCCGCAGCATCAGAGCTCTGGGAAGAAAACTTTTCGCTTTTGGAGTAGTCCGGACTATATTTCTCAAAAGAACCAGGTGTTACAGAGGATAGAGGGTAGGAAAAGCGGTATCAGGGCTGGAATACCGAGGGGGTGAGTCAGGAAGAAAAAGAGGGTCATTTGGACCGTCAGTCTGTGTGTGTATGCTTTTTTCTGCTTCTAAAATCTGTTTCTGAGCTTGTAAGAATATCAGGATAAATCGGGAAAATTTGTGTTCACCATTTTCAATTTTTAAAGTTAATATCTGTCCAATCTGATCCCAGAATTAAATCGAATTCAGTTCTTGCACAGTAAAATTTGGTATTTCTTTAGTTAGCCAGCATGCAAAATGCCGTATAAGCTTTTTTGGAAATGTTACATTGTTTAAAATATTGCTAAGGTGTGTTATTTTTCTCTTTTCTTCCACCGACACTTTTGCGCCCATTATTTTAATAGTATCGATGTATCCTCCACCAAACTTGTAACACAGCACGGCTTTTTCGAATTCCCCGCCATCAGCACAGGAATTGATGCGAGGGGGGGAAGGGTGAAGCGAGTGCTGGAGCGGCACCGCCGGAGCCAAGTGGCTGCTGCGTTTTTTACTTGGCTCTCTGGCTGGGGCGGGGGGGGTTCCCCTCCGCCGTCCTCGAACTGCAGCCCCTTCCCGTGACTGTCCCAACCCCGGAACATGGATTATCACAAATCCATACGCTCCACGCTGCGAGTGGTACTTCTAGCTTAGCTCCGTGCAGGCAGCTGCCCACAGTCACTATGGTAACCCCTCCCAGCTAGACGCAAACCCGGGAAAATGTGAATCGGAGGAAATCTTACCAATCCTGTGCACCGTGGGGTCGTGCGTGAAATCGTCTGGGGTCCCCTCTCCTGCAGGCTTGCCGGGGGTACTCAGGCGAGATTCTGACTTTTGCCTTATCATTCAAAGCCTTTAAAGGCATCTAGAGTATCAGGGCATGTGGCTTTCCCAAAGAGCTTTTGAGAGCCTTTTAAATAAGGTCTCCAGCTCACGGTGTGGGCTTCTATCAAACTCACGTTGGGCACCAGCTGTGGTTTCCCCCTCTCTCTCAACCCCTAAATTATCAGGCTAGCCCAGAAATATGAGCCTTGAGAGGGGGGGAAACATCTGGAGAGGGGATAAGGTTGAAAAGAGGCCCTTACCCGATTTCGTGGATGTTCAGCTCTTTTATTCCATGGTCCAAGAGGAAGAGCAGGGGAAAGAGCCGGGGCAGGAGGGCGAACAGGAAATGTCAGGGGTTTTTCTAGGCTCTTGATGGGGAGGGCTTCTTGGGTCTAAGCAAACCTCATTGGGGCATGAAGGAGGGTTTCAGGAATATCAGATATGATATCACAGGGGTCCCGGGAAAGGGGAAAACATGGCCTGAACGGAAGGTAACACATAACTTTCTAACACTACACATCCAATATTCATTGTAACATTTGCGAAAAGCCAATAAAATATGCATTTTTTACTCTTCCATCTCACTTGCTCAAACCTTCGACACTTACACATTTCCTTCTGTCTCATGTCTCTGTGTTTTCATGTACAGACAATGGCAGCAACATTCAGCAAACAGTGATATTTGCACATGAATCTCACCCCACAATCAGCTCTCCCTGAGGTAACACATTGTGTTCTTCCATCTCTGCATTATCCACCAGGTTGTACATACAACCTGGTCCCTGAGCAAAGACAATCCCATGAATGGGTTTGTCTGTACTCGAGGCAGAACTGATTCACACTGCCTTCCCTAACAAACCTCTGACATGTGCCACTGGGACTTTCTCTCCATCTACTATATTCAGGGAATCAGACTGGGCAGGACCTGCTTGATTGGTGGAACCTCGGCTGTTAACTAAGCAGGTGGTTTTGCCAGATTTTGAAAGACCTCCCAAGTTTTGAAATATCCCCCAGCCAATGCTTTCAAGGTGGTTTTTAACAGTCCATTGTACCTCTCCACTTTGACTGCAGCTGGTACATAGTAGGGCATATGGTACACCCACTCAATGCCATGTTCCCTAGCCCAGGGGTTGATAAGGCTATTCTTGAAATTAGTCCCATTGTCTGACTCAATCCTCTCAGGGGTACCATGCCTCCAAAGGACCTGCTTTTCAAGGCCCAGGATGGTGTTACAGGCTGTAGCATGAGACACAGTGGAGCTTTCCAACCGTCCCGTGGGCGTGTTTGGGGCAGTGTGATGTAGTCAATCTGCCAGGCCTCCCCATAGCTGTACTTGGACCACCGCTCACCATACCATAGGGGCTTCACCCGCTTGGCCTGTTTGATGGCAGCACATGTCTCACAGTCATGGATAACCTGAGAAATACTGTCCATGGTTAAATCCACGCCTTAGTCTTGTGCCCCCTTAGAGGTGGCATCTCTGCCCTGATGACCTGAGGCATCCTGAGTCCATTGATCTAGGAACAAGTCCCCCTTCTGTTGCCAATCTATCTTTGACACCTCTGTCTTTGCTGCCTGATCTACCTGCCCTTTGTTTCAATGCTCCTCACTAGCCCAACTCTTGTGGACATGGGCATTTACATGGCAAACTTTCACAGGTAGCTTCTCTACCTGAGTGGCAATGTCTTTCCTCTCATCAGTAACCCAGGCTGGTTTTCCTTTATGCTGCCAGCTGGCCTTTTTCCAGCTTTCCAGCCAAGCCAACAGAGCATTGGCTACCATCCATGAATGTGTATAAAGGTAGAGCTTTGGCCCTTCTCTCTTTCAGCAATGTGCAGAGCCAGCTGAACAGCCTTGAGTTCAGCAAGTTGACTTGATCCACCTTCTCCTTCAGTAGCTTGTGCAATCTCTCCTGTGGGGCTCTAAACAGCTGCTTTCCACTTCTGCTTCATCCTGTGGTACGGCACAGCTTCTTCAGCCCTTGTCACTTGTTCACAGAATTCCCAGGGTGACTAGGTTGGAAGAGACCTTCAAGATCCTTGAGTCCGTCCCATGCCCTAAGACCTCAATGAAACCATGGCATTGAGTGCACATCTAGGCTTTTTTTAACAAATCCAGGGGTGGTGACTCCATCACGTTCCCAGGCAGGCCATTCCAGAACTTTACGACTTTTTCCATGAAAAACAATTTCCTACTATCCAACCTATATTTGCCTTGATGCAGCTTGAGACTGTGTCCTCTCATTCTGCAACTGGCATTCCAAATTTCTGTGCAGAGAAAGATCCAAATGGACATGGGATTTGAGTTCCTTAAGTAGTGTTCAAGAAGAATGTAAAACTCCAGGATGATTGTCTCTTCCAGAACTAAATCCCTTTCATGGGAAAATTCCCCAGGTATATCAAGATCTCCTGATACGCATGCTTAACACCAACACTGGCTGAGCAAATTTCACCCTATGTATATCTAAGACCAGTTAGGATCTTCACAGAAAGTGTTGTCAACATAGTCACAGAAGGTATCTTGTTAAGAAGTGACAATTTCCATCATCATGGCAAATATTGGTCCACAAAATGGATGAATGGGTGAGAATGATCTACTTGTGTTCAAAAGAAAAAGAAAGAATTGCTCTTTCTTTAACAATTTCATTGCAGTATTCAGAAGGGAAGAGAAAGACCTAAGTCCTTAACTTCCTTAACTCTAACAAAGATTTTAAAAATTCCTTGAGAAAAAATGTATCATCATTATTGGACTATGAAACCATTTGAGTTGGCCAGAAGTTCTAAAATTGTGTCTGAAGTGGCAAGGAAGCCAAGAAAACAGGAAAGAAACAAAAACAGAGAAAAAGAGTGAGCTTGAGTCTGCAAACTAGTTCTAGAAGTAGTCTGCTAGAGCAAGGAAACCCAAGTTGAATGTCAAATGTATTCATGCACTTGATTCAGAACTGGACAATGTAAAACCCAATCCTTTGGTACAACTTCTCCCAGCAACAAAAACTCCAACAGGTTGACACCACCATCATGCCTGGCCCAGACATATTGCAAAGGGAAATTATGATGTTCTTGAAAATCTATTTGCATCAAAGTTGCAAGACATTTGAGGAATTCTCCACATTCTCATGTCTCCATGTAGCTTGAAAGTATATTGGATAAAAGATGCAACAAAGCATATGATTTATAAGGCCGAGTAAAATGGATGATTTGGGAATTGCTCTCTTGTTGATATTCAACTGAGTTTCCACTCTCTGTGAAGTCTCTAAAAAAATGATGGAGCTGAATCATGAATATGCCACTACAAGTGTTAAGCAAACATACAGACTCCCCTTCACATGCACCCCCTTCCACACACACCTGGGCACACACAGAGATCAGCAGAGCAGATGCTGAACACCTTGGAAAAGACTAAAATGCTAAATACCTCTCTTCCCGGGCAAAAAGATCTGGTACAAGAATTCAAATATCTGCTACAAAAATTCTGTTTCATAACTACCCCATATTTAAAACACGGCTTTATATTTTCATTCTATTTGCAGAATATCTTCATTTCATTGGTTTCTTTAAAATTACTTAATTCTCACGTGCTGTATGTCTATGAATATTTTCTGCTAAAAATAGAGAAAATTTGATGATCTATTTTCAGAATGAAACATGGGTTTATACCATTTTAAAGCATAATGATGTGGAAGAATTGTTTCGTCACTCACTAAGGTGGAATAAGTATTTGAATCACAGATCATTTAGAATTAAATCCTTGACATTTTGAAGATGGTTTCAATAAAATGTTGATCCTCATTCCTCATTGTAAACAGTAATTTTTCAGTGAATGGAAAGTATGTCTGGTATATCTATATTAGTTCAAACAGCAATTCCTACTAATGGCCAGGCTGAACTCAAGTAAATAATCTCCTGAATGCTATTTTGCCTTCTTTATCTTTTGTCACTTCATGACATCCTAACATGATGAAGTGTTGAAATACAGAGATTGTCTCTTAGACAGTGTCCCATGTTGAAAGCCATCCCATGTATTTGATGTTGGAATTCTTATCTCTTTTAAAATTGGATCTCTTCTGCATAATTTTCATGAACCTTTCTGTTACAGTAGTGCAAATCACAGAGAAATGCAATTTTGTACAACTTTGAATTTACACCAAGAGCTGAGAGAAGACTTGCTCCTATACTTAAATCAGAGTTTCTTCTTGCTTCAAACTTTCTTTCTCTACCATCAAGAGTCTCATTTGTTTCTGCTCAAAGCCCCATCCAACCCAACCTTGAATACTTGCAGAGACTGGACATCCACAATTCTTCTGGGCAACCTGTTCCAGTGTTCCACCACACCCACAATAAAAAAATGTCTTCCTCTTATCTTATAGATGTCAGAAATCACACATCTAGGCATATACAATTGGAGGAAAGGTTTGAAATGGTTTTGATTTAAAACACATTTTATATTAATAACTTACAAATTCCTAAAATTGGTGGGCATTTGAGCTTGACAGTTTTTGAAGAAGTGCATGGAATTTAAAATTCAAAGCTGTAAAGCAAAAGACTTCTTGTCATTTCCTTTCTCCTCTGATCTTCTGTGCTTCATAAAAATCAGACACTTTCAGAAGAAGCTTTTCTTTCATACTAAAATACTGTTTATGTAGAACACTAGTACTAGTGAAGGTTTATTGGGCCATAGGAGGAACACCTTCTCCTTGGATTAGTCTGCACAATACATTGGATCCAAACTGGAAAAGTCATCCCAGGTGTTGTATTCATCATTCCCAGTAGTTATCATTCTTACTGCAGCAGGCCTCAAGATTAGGTGAAAAGTATCCTGTGGACCTTGAACATAGCTCCTGTGAAACAGATGAGAGGTGATGAAGAAGTTGAGAGAGAGAATAAAGAGCATATGGCCCAGTAGAGACACCAGAAAGTACTTTTTCTTGTGATCCACAGCCTGAGAAATTGTTTCGCACCATGTAAAGGCTGTCTTTGACAAAGAGGGCTGAAACAGATTTTCAAAAGATCTGGTAGGCCAAAATTCATTGAAGCAAATGACCCCGGCCAGTCACCTTGCTGCTGATCATCCACCCTCCATACTAGCTGATCAGGCCTAAGAAAGCTGCTGCAAAAGGATTGTGAAAAAGGGAGGTGCATTTTCCCAGATGCAGGGGAAAATGACCTTGGATGATGATTCCTCAGGGAAGTATAGCAAGTTATGTACCCTTATCTACTGTGCAATATCCAAGTTGGTGAGTTCACCATCTGTCAGCATTGCTTTAGAATACAAAGATTTGATCCACAAAAAAATATTTCATCTGTCCTGTTTACCTGCTTCATTTCAGCCAATGAATAGGCTATGTTCCATCAGCAAAGTCTTTATGGTCATATGTTTCTTTCAACAGTAATCATTGTTTCTTTTTTTTTCTAAATCAGATACTGTCTATTCATAAGATTCAGATGTCCATGGTAGGGGTGTAATTAAGTTTCATCTTCACTGAGTCAAAAATATCATTCTCATTATCTTTTTATTCAATTACTGACATGTAACGTCAGTCTGAGATCTGAAAAAAAAAAAAAACACATTCATTTGTTGTTTGCCAAGTAGCATCTATGCAATACAAATTCTACTTGATAAATCACACCCACACATTGCCATATGATGCTACTAGTAATGCCATCACAATCCTTTCTTCACCATTGGGTATTTAGGTGAAGCAAATGATTAGAACATCAGCAATGGCATCTGTTCAAGATGTTCCAGAAAGAGCTGTGCTCTGTTCTCTTTTTTGCTGCCCATGTTAGCACTGAGCTGTAAAAAAGATGACTAGGGAGAGTGTTACTTTTAGTCTACATTTCTAAATGATGTTTGGAATACCCTGTCAAATGATGAGATGCTATTTTAGAATATGGCATCTCAAGGGAAAAGGTCAGTTTTCAAGAGGTTTTGAGACAGCTGATTCTGGGAAAAAAAAAATAAAAGAAAAAAAGACATTGAAGGTTTTTAGCCATACCATATTGAAGATTGATTCAAAATACAGTTCCTTCATATAGGAAGATGAGAGGACCATAAATGTGACCCATTTCAAAATGGAGTTCTATATGTTTCTGATTGGGATTACTGGACGCCATTTCTTGTCAAGTCGAGGGACTGCACTTAGCTCTTCAGTCATTTCCTTCCCTGAAATTCATCTGCATTTTCTCCATTATCCAGAGTCCCGCTTTATTAGTGATGATATCTATGCACTAGACTATTTAACTAGAGTCTGTGTCTCATACTTTCTAATTACTGGATTTGATAATTACATTTAGACTTAATGGTCTTTTCCAACCCAAGTGATTCCATCATTCCCAAAGATGCACATCCAACTTGTCCTGCTTTAGGGCAAGTCTGGGAGAAGACCTCCAAAAGGGGACACCCCCAGAAATCCAACCCACATGGCCCCTTCCCCCAACCGGTTTGGGAAAAGTTTCCTGGGAGAGAAGTGGAAGAATCTTGTTGATTTAAAAGGCAAAGCACTCCCCAGCCCAAAAAATGAACACTAGCAGATGACAAAGCTGATTTGCTGCTCTGAAGAGATGACAACTTCAGAAAGTCTCTCCTGTAGCTGGTCGCTCTGTTATCAGTCCCTCCAGCAGTGGCAAAGGCTGTTGCCCAGAGTAGGTCACAAAGTGAACTCTCTTGCTGCTCCCCGGGTCCCGGCCCGGAGCAGGTGCAAACAGGTCCAAAAAAAGGGAAAGAAAAAGCAACAGTCCAGGGAAAACTCTGCCTCAGTGGCTAAACTAACTAAAAAGCAAAGAAGTGCTCTCTTCTGCTCCGTCTGTGCCCAGACAGCACAGTCCAGCACAGAATGTGGAGTGTTGCTTTTAGAGGAGTGAGTGCAGTCTCTGATAACCAACTTCGTGCTTTATCTTCTCCTTGCCTTTGCTCTCAGAACCAATCTTGAAGGCACAGAATATAATATCCAGCATCAACAGAACAGAAGACTGGGGATACAAGCATCAGAAAGTCACCCTAGGACACTGCTCTATTGAGATATGTCACCAGACTATGCTAAAACCAATTTTTGGAATTGCTAATTCAAATTCTATAATCACAGTGGAAAGCTGAAGAGGAAACATTGTTTACTTCAATTACCTTGTGGCATGCCAGCACTTCCTTTCAATCCCAATGTTTTTTGGTTTTAATTCCATGACATCACAGGCATAACTAAACATCTTTTGAGCAGGAAGGAAGATACTATTCTCATGATACTGATGGGTAAGCTGAAATGCAAAGCAGCTAATTCAAAGGGAGAAAGCAATAAAGTCAGTTGTAAAACTCACCACAGTTTTGTTTACTCCCCTAAATCTTTACTATCCCAAAAGACAAGAACAGCTGGAAACACCTTGTGGCTACTTAATTTTTTCCTGTAACTACATGGTAGGGGAAGGGATAAATGATAATGATAACAATGGTATTTCACAACAAAGCATTCTTGGCATCACGTTTGGGTTCTGCATAGCAAGCTCTTCGCCTGGTAAAGTTATTCCATTGCAACACTTTAAACCCAGAGGGCTGGGTTTAAACCATTAAACCATCCTGATGATTCAGGTATTCAGTAGCAATGAGAAGGTTTCCAAGAAGATAGTACTATGCATTGATTTTCATCTATGACAGACATATTTCTACAAGACAGAAGGCTGACCTAACGCTTTACTACATATGGGTGAAGTGGCATCCTGTTGCCACTTTTTTCTGGTTTTCTGTTTCTTTTGAACTGCTTTCTTACCAGATTAATGAGCTGAACTACTTCACAAAGGAATCAGGTAAGTGCCAGAGCTTAAAAAAAAAAAAAAAAAAAAAAGAACAAACCAGATGCAAAATGGTGATCTATAAGTGCATTTGAAAACACAAGTTTTTTCTACTTTTCATAGATACATTGCATTCTCTAGAATAATATTGCTCCAACATTTTGTTTTGGCTGTTTAAAAGTCTAAATGTTATGCATTCTTTCTGGCCATTTTAGTAATGAGATTTTTTGATATGTTCTTTCAAGCTGAAATTGAATCTAGTAGATAGATGCACATTGGTAGGTAGAATTAGACTAGAAAAGAGAACGTTCAGATACTCAGACTAGAAAAAACAACATTCATGTCTTTCCAGGCAAGCAAGTGAAGAAAGCAGGCAGGAGATCTTCAGATAACATGCTATGTGAATTGAAAACAATCTGTCCTTATTTGAAGCAACTGAGAAACTCACACAAGGAAATACAGGTCAGACAGATGAAAGGGTCACATACGATGTCAAATCGATGCGTTTAATGTTTGAATGAAACCAGGTTTCTTGAAGTACAATCCTATAGAAGAAATTTGCAGAAGCAATTGAACTGGGTCTGTTTTAACTCAACTGAGGATTCAGGAAGGCAATCTTAACTCTAAAAATATTTCAAAACCTACAAAACCAAGACTGGCAGTTCATTAGCTTGAACAGTCTCTTTACAATAAGATTGATTTGGAACTTCTACTTGCCATGGGTCTGAAGCAATTAGGAAGGCTGCAATATTAAAAACAAACAAACATACAAACAAACCAAAACAACTTTCTCAAAAAGCTTTGAGAAACCAGAGAAATGATGATTTTTAGGGGTTAAGTAGTCCTTTAAAATTGTCTCTGGGAAAGAGATAAAAAACCTGTAATGACTGCGGAGTATATTACAAAACTGTAATGAAGCCTATAATAAAAAGACTGTGCTGGGTTCATTGGTTGAAAACATTCCAGAATGGTTGAAATGACGATTCACGTGTTGTGGGAGGGAAAAAAAAAAAAAAGAAAAAAAGAAGAAATCAGAGGAAAACACAATCTTGAACATATTTTCCCATTCCAAGATAGTACAATGGCTTTATTTTATTTTGTTACTCAGACTATGTAATAGCTGAAGTGTTTTACAAGAGGCAATGAGAGTGTTCATACTAACCATACAATTTGGATGGATCTCTTTTACTTTATACAGCAGCAGATATGGTTTAGCACTCTACAATTCAGTCCCTGAAAGTGAGTGAGTGGCAGATTTAACCTATCTGCTCAGTCCACCAGAATCCTTCAATATCTTTAAAAATGCTTTGCTATATCTCGTTATCTGGACATGTTTCCCTATCTCCACTGTGAGCTCCTTGATCTTTCATCGAGAGGATGAGATCCAAATTAGCCTAACAAGGATATAGCCTTTCAAAACCACATCTGTTATCTTCTCTATTCCTACAAGTACATTTATGTGGATGTGATAGCCTGGTCAGAGAGTGAGAAAAGGAGATAAGTTTTCTCACAGGGGACTTGGGAGACTTTTAGGGAGTTGTAGAGAAACAATGATAACTTGTTATTGTAAAAAACCTGCAGGTGGTGTTTTTCTACTCTTTGTTTTTCTGTTCTTCTCAAGGATTGTCTGTGAGAAAAGTTTTTTTTGCTAATTAGCCAATCAGGTAGAATGTGTAGGAACAGTCTATAAAGAGAAGAGTTTTTCACATTGAAGTTGTGGTAGTGCAAAGCAGCCTTCTTGGAGTCCGTGCTGCTTTCTCACTCGGTAGTGACACCTGTACACTGCAGAGAACAGTTTGGAAGAGGCTAGTTGTTTTATTTCTCAGATGTTATGTTGCTGCACAAAAGAGCTCTTCTCTGAATTTTTTCCCTGCTGAAGTATAGCAACTGTTCTTCAATGATTGTGATGCTAACTCATGATCATCTATTCTGTAGTCTTGCAGAGTATGCAGCAAAGTTTTCTCTTCTTCTGTGGAACATTTTCCTCTTTTGATGAGAAATGTTGAAGGTCTGAATTTAGTTGCAAAGGTCACTGATTCACAGGCTACAAAATTGTTAAGGCTAGTAACAGCAGGGAAAGTGTGCTGTTGATGTGTGTGTAAATGTCATGTCAGCTGCTGTTTGGATTAAAAAGCATGAACGTAAGCAAAGATATCTGCATGGCTATAAAAGAAACAAATAAGAAGGCATTTGTTGTGATTTCTGCCCTAAGGAACAAGAAGAAGTATGGAGGCCTCATTTCAGTGGCTAGATGTAGTATCTCATATGGAGGAAGGAGGGGCAGGAATGCCTTGGAAGGCTACAACAGTTTAGGTTAGAGTGACAACTAGGGTTTTTTTCCCATGGTTCTGCATTCTTGATGTTAATAACTGTTGGGACATCACTTCTAGTCCCTTCCCCAGTTCCACAATGTCCACTGTTTCCTACTTTTCCATTGGTCCTTGTTATATGTTACTCCCCCTTTCTCTACCCAGTGGTTACTGTTCCTTTAGCCCGCCTTTGTGCCTGCCCTCATCCCTCCTCCCATTGGCCCTCGAGTTTTTTCACCCTGCCTAGCCCTGGTCAATTCAATACCTTGGACCCTCCCCTGTTGGAGGCTCTGAGTTCTGGGCTCTGAGCCCTGCTCCTTGCTGTCCCTTCAGCCCTTCTGTTAATGAACAATGGTTGGAAGCCTACACAGAGAGCCTCTCCTGTCTTGTCTGGTTGGCCTGCTAGGCACCATCGGCCTACATGAGCATCTGCTGCTCGTTTGGGCTATCCACCTTGGCCAAGGGAGACTCTCTTGGAAGGTGGCTGCCCCGATGACATCTGCCGTATGGCCGCAGCTAGATAGTATCATCCTTGGGCCAGTTCTCTTCAACATCTTTCTAACAACCTGCACCCGGGACTGGAAGGAACATTAAGTAAGTTTGCCAAAGACATTAAACTGGGAGGAACTGTGAACAAACTGCCTTGAGGGCAGAGGCCCTGCAGAGAGATCTGACAAAGAAGAGAAATGGGCAATCACCAACCAGATGAAGTTGAACAAGGGCAAGTGCTGGATTCAGCACCTGGGACAGGCCAGTCCTGGGTGAGTATAGACTAGGGAGCAAGAGGCTGGAGAGAAGCAGTGCAGAAAGAGACCCAAGCTTCTGGCCAATGGCAAGCTGACTGTGAGTCAGCAGTGCCCTGGCAGCCAGGAGGGCAAGTCCTGTCCTGGGCTGCATCAGGCACAGCATCGCCAGCTGGGCAAGGGAGGCAATTGTTCTGCTCTGCTCTCCTCCGGGGCGGCCTCACCTTGAGTGCTAGGGGCAGTTTTGGGTGCCACAATGAAAAAAGACATGAAGGTGTTAGAAAGTATTCAAATGAGGTCTACAAGGACAGGACTTGAGGAAATGGCATGCAGCTGAGTCAGGGGAGGTTTAGATAGGATAGCAGGAAAAGGTTTTTGAACCAGAGGATGGCAGGGCCCTGGAAGAGCCTCTCCAGGGAGTGGTCACAGCATCACGCCTGTCTGAGTTCAAGAAGCTTTTGGACATTGGTCTCAGGCATATGGTGTGATTCTCGAGGATGGTCCCATGCCGGGCCAGTAGTTGGACTTGATGATCCTGATGGGCCCATTCCAATTCAGCTGATTCTATGGCTCCATAGTTCTTTCCTGGCCACTCAAGGTCTAGTGCTTGCTCTCACCAGCAGATTTTGATCTGCTCTTGTTGCTCACTAGTGAGATTCTGTAGCATCTAACTAGGTCATGATATTTATCACAAAAGACAAAGTGCCTTTTCTCAACAGAAATTTGAACACCCACCCTAGAATGCTAAACAAATCTTTTCCTTGAAACAACACTGTCTTATAGCCAGTATTCTTTCCAGAGCTTAAGGGGAAAGAAGACACAATGAGGGGACATATTCCAATGAATCATTGTCAATTTTCCGGTTCCTTAGCAGTAGATTCCTACTTCCACTATGCTTTTCTATGAAAGCATGGTTTTGTGTAGCATGTCAATGTTTCTAGCAAGAGACATTTTTGCAACTGAGCTCATCCGTCTCTGAGAAGAGATACTGTAAGAAGCGAAAAATATATGACTAGGCAGTGACGAGTGAGGGGAAAAAAAAAAGAGTATGAAAAGCAGCTCTGTGATACTAAGGTGAGACAAGAAGGAGGAGAAGGTGCTCCAGTTGACAGAACTGAGAATCCTCCGCTGTCCCTGGAGGACATCCTAGTGAAGCAGGTTGTCTCCCAGCAGTCCCTGGAGAACCATGGAGGAATACATACCTACACTGCAGCCCGTGGAGGGCTCCATGCCACAGCACATGGATGTGCCTTGAAGGAAGCTGCCCCTTGTGGAGCAGAAAGGCATCCTTGAGCTCTTCTTTAGTGGAAGAGTATGTGCAAATGTCCAACAGCTGCTAACTCAAATCTATTCTCTTTCCACTTATTGTCATAAGTAAGTAAGAAGACAGTCTAAGAATTAGAAGCCTCAATTCTCTTGCTTGAGGCTCCCATTCTCTCTGTCACTCCTTTAAAATTTTGTTTTCTAGGAAATAAAATCCAAGAGAAAGTCTTTAAGGCTTGATGTTCAGGCTTTTCAGAAAATAGGGAGGGCAAATAATTCTTGTCACTGTCATTTTTTTTTAAATAGAACTAAAAAAAAGTTAAATTCCTCTTTTCTAAGGACTTACAGAAAACAATTGGTAGAAGTGATGAGATTGAAGAGTATCATTAATCGGAAAAGAGACTATCATTTAGGTACCTCAGTTGTGTACAAGTTTTTTACCAGGAACTCTAGACTTTTGAACAGACTTTGGACACAATAGTTATCTCAGGGAATATTTTAGGATGTATAGTACATTCATCTTTAAATAGCGCTATCTGGTTTATAGTTATGAATTTCATTTTAAATGTGATTTGAAAAGAAAGATTGGTGATTCCGATCATTTACATTTCTGAAGCTTTTCAGTTGTTGACAGTTGTTGCTGTCTCCTGAGGGCAAGAAAACAACCTTTGTACCAATACTGAAACAAATTAGTTGGAAAAATAGTTTTCCTCATTCTTTTCTGTCTATTCTAACAGGCACAACAGCAAAACCACTGCTATGAGTCTGAGTTGCCCTAACACTCATGGATGGCAAACTTGTAGTGGCTAGTATTTTATTTGCATTTCTGATGCTGCTTGTTAACTGTTGTGCAGAAGGATCTGTAACCTATTTTCACAGGAGGACACGCCTGAATTGCTTCACTTGTCTCTGAACCAGATAACTAAGCTGGCCCTCATTTTTTGAGGTCTTGCTGTGCTAGTCCCCAGACTCATTTCCTTAAAATGCATCTTTCTTTCAACCAAAGCACTTTGCTACTTCATGATGTAATCTGTTGTTCTTAATGTTCAGGCAATTGTTTTATAACCATAAGAACATATTCCAGTGAGCAGGTAGAACATCTGTCTTAAGTAGTATATACATCACTTGGTTTTGGTTCATGGATCACAACATCTGCCATGAATGTCATTTATAATCAATAGATGGGCTGGGGTGACTGGCCACAGGTTTAGGAATCTTTCTCCAATTCATTTGGCTTTAAAATTTAGCTCTTCTCATTTCAAGTGTGTCTTTATTAAAGCAATCAACTATTTATGACCTGTACCACAATGAAGAACAATAAACAGTGGCTGAGCATCACACAACAAGTCTAATAAGAAGAATGGTCTGAGCCCCAGTGTAACACTGGGTGTGTAATGAAGCCTGAGGGTATCTTCTCAACCTGGAGAAGAGCAGACTCTGGGGAAATATTATAGCAGCCCTCCAGTATCTGAAGGCAACCTAGCAGAAGGAGGGAGATGAGCTGCACAAGGACACATGGTGATAGGACAAGTGTTGATGGCTTTAAAACCTGAAGAGTATATGTTTGATTTGGCTATTGGGAAGAAATTCCTTGCCATGAGGCTTCTGAGACATTGGAAGATGTTGTGGGTGACCCATTCCTGGAAGTGTTCAAGGCCAGCTTGAATGGCTCTTTGAGCTTAACACGGAAGGTGTCCCGGCCAATGACATAGGGGTGAATTTTGGTGAACATTAAGTTCCCTTCCAACCCAAACCATTCTATTATTCTGTGATAGTATTCATACCATGAATACAGTAGTAAGCCGCTTATGATAGAAATAACAGACCCTTGATTCTGAGAAACAGTCGTCCAATGAGTTTAACAGGTTTGATCTCACATGTTCAATTTAGCATTATTATATATAGTAACAGTCCTGGCACTTCAATATCATACACACAAATGTTTTATAATTTTTAATATTTTCTCCCTTTCTCCCTGTTCTGGTTTGAAAGCAAAACCAGTGAGAGACTCCAAGTCAGAAATACAATTTATTGGGAAAAGGGGAAAAGGACAAAAATACATGCAACAATACAAAGGGAAAGACCACCGACAAAGTCAGAACACAACCTGGCCAGCGTGCTGGCAGCAGTCCAAATTGGAGTAGCTGCAGTCCTCTTGGGATGGCAGATGTAGTCGCTGTGGCCTCTCAGAGAACCTGTGAAAAGGCTGACTCCTCTGTCCAGAAATCCCCAGTTTATCCAGGTTGGAATGCCTAGCTCCTCCCCCCATGGGCAGAGCATCTCACAATGGGTCATTATGAGTCTCAAGGTGTGTCCTTAATCACCTGCTCCTGGACAGTGTTATCTCTGAGTCATGTGGCAAGGCACTGATGGGGCTATTAAGAGCAGATAAGGAAAACTGCCCCAAGGCAACTCCTACTCAGATGGTAAATAGGAAAACGTTTTTTTTTAATCTTGGACATTATCCACCCCTTTTCCTATTTCCATCTTCATCATGATGAAACCTTACACATAGTTCTCACTTAAGACTAAGTTTCCCTGTGGTACACAACGGGTTTGCCCATCCTTCTGCATTACCCACCAAGTATAACCGGGTCCTTGAGCAAAAACAATCTCACGGATGGGTTTGTCTTTGCCTGGGGTGGGATTAATCCAAACAGTCTTTCCTAAAATACCTTTCATATGTACCACAGGGACTTTATCTCCATCCACTGTGCGCAAGGGTTCAGATTGGGCAGGACCAGCTCGATTGATGGACCCTCGGGTGTTGACTATCCAGGTAGCTTTTGCCAAGTTCAGTTCCCAGTTCCTCAAAATTCCCTCACCAAGTGCCTTTATGGTGGTCTTAAGAAGTCCATTGCATCGTTCAACTTTCCCAGCAGCTGGAGCATGATAGGGGATGTGATATATCCACTCAATCCCATGTTCTCTGGCCCAGGTGTTGATGAGGCCATTCTTGAAATGTGTTCCATTGTCTGACTCAATTCTCTCAGGGGTGCCATGTCTCCACAAGACCTGTTTTTCTAGGCCTAAGATGGTGTTTCGGGCAGTGGCATGAGGCACAGGGTAGGTTTCCAACCATCCTGTGGTTGCTTCCACCATGGTCAGTACATAGCGCTTGCCTTGGCGGGTTTGGGGAAGCATGATATAGTCAATTTGCCAGGCTTCCCCATACCTGTATTTCAACCATCGCCCACCGTACCACAGAGGCTTCATCCGTTTGGCCTGTTTTATTTCAGCGCAGGTCTCGCAGTCGTGCATGACCTGTGAGATGTTGTCCATAGTAAGGTCCACCCCTCGGTCTCGTGCCCATCGGTATGTTGCGTCTCTCCCCTGATGACCAGAAGCGTCATGGGCCCAACGAGCTAGGAATAGTTCTCCCTTATGCTGCCAATCTAGGTTTACTTGTGATATTTTCACTTTGGCAGCTCGGTCTACCTGTTCGTTGTTGTGATGCTCCTCAGTAGCCCGACTCTTGGGTATGTGTGCATCCACATGTCGAATCTTCACAGTCAGCTTCTCTACTCGGGAGGCAATGTCCTGCCAGATCTCGGCGGCCCAGATGGGTTTTCCTCTGCGCTGCCAGTTAGCCTTTTTCCAGCGACTCAGCCATCCCCACAGAGCATTAGCTACCATCCATGAGTCGGTGTAGAGATAGAGCCTCGACCACTTCTCTCGCTCAGCAATATCCAAAGCCAGTTGGACGGCTTTAAGCTCTGCAAGCTGACTTGATCCACCTTGTCCCTCAGTAGCTTGTGCCACTTGTCGTGTGGGGCTCCACACTGCAGCTTTCCATTTCCGGCTGGTGCCTATGATTCGGCAGGAACCATCCGTAAAAAGAGCATATTGTCTCTCAGTTTCTGGTAGCTCATTATATGGTGGGGCCTCCTCAGCACGTGCCACTTGCTCCTCTTCTTCAGAAGACAATCCAAAAGTCTCCCCGTCAGGCCAGTTTGTTATAATTTCCAGAATCCCAGGGCGATTCGGATTTCCAATACGGGCGCGCTGAGTGATGAGGGCAATCCATTTACTCCATGTGGCATCAGTGGCATGATGTGTAGAAGGAACCTTTCCTTTAAACATCCACCCCAGCACTGGTAGCCGGGGTGCCAGAAGCAGCTGTGTTTCAGTGCCAATTACTTCTGAGGCAGCTTGAATTCCTTCATACGCAGCCAAGATCTCCTTCTCTGTGGGAGTGTAGCTTGCTTCAGAGCCTTTGTAGCTCCGGCTCCAAAATCCCAGTCGTCGACCCCGAGTCTCCCCAGGCACCTTCTGCCAAAGGCTCCAGGACAAACCATGGTTCCCGGCTGCAGAGTAGAGTACGTTCTTGACCTCTGGTCCTGTCCTAACTGGGCCAAGGGCTACAGCATGAGCGATCTCCTGCTTGATCTGAGTAAAGGCTTGTTGCTGCTCAGGGCCCCCGTGGAAATCATTCTTTTTTCAGGTGACCAGGTAGAGAGGGCTCACAATCTGGCTGTACTCGGGAATGTGCATCCTCCAAAAGCCTATGGCACCTAGGAAAGCTTGTGTCTCCTTCTTGTTGGTAGGTGGAGACATAGCAGTGATCTTGTCGATTATTTCTGTCGGGATCTGACGACGTCCGTCTTGCCACTTGACTCCTAGAAACTGAATTTCTTGAGCTGGTCCCTTAACCTTGCTTCGTTTAATGGCAAAACCAGCTTTCAGTAAAATCTGGATAATTCTTTCTCCTTTTTCGAAGACTTCCTCTGCTGTGCTTCCCCACACAATGATGTCATCGATATACTGTAGATGTTCGGGAGCCTCATTCTTTTCCAGTGTAGCCTGGATCAGTCCATGGCAGATGGTGGGACTGTGTTTCCACCCCTGGGGCAGTCGGTTCCACGTGTACTGCACTCCCTTCCAGGTGAAGGCAAACTGAGGTCTGCATTCCGCTGCCAAAGGAATGGAGAAGAAGGCATTTGCAATATCAATGGTCGCATACCACTTTGCTGCCTTGGACTCTAGCTCATACTGAAGCTCCAACATGTCTGGCACGGCAGCACTCAGTGGTGGTGTGACCTCATTCAGGCCGCGGTAGTCCACCGTCAGTCTCCATTCTCCACTGGAGTTGCGCACTGGCCATATAGGGCTGTTGAAAGGTGAATGGGCCTTGCTGACCACCCCTTGGCTCTCCAATTTACGAATCATCTCATGGATGGGGATCACAGAGTCTCTGCTGGTACGATATTGCCGACGGTGCACTGTTGTCATGGCAATTGGTACCTGCTGTTCTTCAACTCTCAGCAGTCCCACAGCAGAAGGGTCATCTGAGAGACCAGGCAAGGTATTAAGTTTCCGGATGTCTTCTGTCTCTACAGCAGCTATCCCAAAAGCCCAGCAATGTCCTTTTGGGTCTTTGAAATATCCATTTCTGAGATAGTCTATGCCAAGGATGCATGGGGCCTCTGGGCCAGTCACGATGGGGTGTTTCTGCCACCCGTTCCCAGTTAAACTCACTTCAGCCTCTAATACAGTAAGCTGCTGGGATCCTCCTGTTACCCCAGAAATAGAAATGGATTCTTCTCCTACATATCTTGGTGGCATCAGGGTACATTGGGCACCGGTGTCAACCAAAGCTGTAAATTTTTGTGGTTCAGATGTGCCAGGCCATCGAATCCACACGGTCCAATAGATCCGATTGTCCCTGTCCTCTACCTGGCTAGAGGCAGGGCCCCTCTATTCCTGGTCATGGTACACGTTGCTCTCTTCTGGTAAATAGGTTCTTGAGGTTCCTTCAAGAGGATCAGTTATATCATTATTCTTATATTGTCTGGAACTCTGTGTTTGAGAGACTGGAGCAGCATTGACTCTTTTCGTGTTAGGTGTTCTTTTTAGTTCACGTACTCGGGCTGCTAAGGAAGAGGTGGGTTTTCCATCCCACTTTCTCATGTCTTCTCCATGCTCCTGAAGAAAAAACCAGAGGTTTCCTCGTGGAGTGTATCCTCTCTCCTTGGCTTGGGAGCGCTGGCTCCTAATGGCAGAGATTCTTGTTGGTTCTGGTGAAATATGGTAGCCTTCTTCTTTAAGTTCCTTTTTTAGTTTCTTATGACTCTCTTCAATCAAGTCTCGGACTTGCTCAGCCAACCTTGTTTCCACGGACGAGACATGGGTACGAAATGGGGCGGTGACCGTGTCCTCGTAAATTCTTAATTTATTGACTAAGACGCCCACCCTGTCCTCGCCTTCTCTCCACTGCAGTGTTGCCAGGTAACGAGAGTACATCTCTGGTCCAAGCCGTGCAAATCTCAACCACATTTGTGATGTGCACTGGACACAGTCTGGACTCTTAGGTAATCTTCCGTCTTCTGCAAAAATTATCTCCAACACAGCCAATTCCCTTAGGCATCGGATACCTTGTTCCATGGTATTCCATTTTCCTTGGAGTACCTGGAGGTCTTCTTTACAAAGGTATCTGTCCCTCACACTTGCAAGCAGTCGCCGCCAGAGGCTGAGAGTTTCTTGGGTTCTCCCAATCCCCTGGTCAATGACCACATCCCGGGATAATGATCCCAGTTGCCTGGCCTCAATTCCATCCAGAATGGTGTCATTGGCTGCAGCGTCCCAGATGCGGAGAAGCCAGGTGAGGATGGACTCATTTGTCTGGCGGGTGAATTCTCTCCGCAGGTCACGTAGCTCACCCAGGGATAGAGAGCGAGTGATGATCTCTGGTTCTGTCTCTTCCACTGGGTGCGAGGGTCCTGCAGTGTCCTCATCAGTCACTATGCGGACTGATTTGCTCCTCGATTTCTTCTTCTGAACGGGGGCAACTACTATGGGTTCAGGCTGCTCTGGTTTGGTGATGGTTTGTGTGGAGATGCTGATGGCGCTTTCGGTGCCTTCCTCCTCTGTGCTGGTCTGTGTAGACATAGACACTTTTGCTTTACTTTTTGTTTCTTCCTCCATGACAGTCTGCGTAGACACGGACACTGTTGTTTTCCTTTTGGTTCCTTCTTTGTCTGTGGCAGTCTGCGTTGACATGGCTGCTGTTGTGGTATTCTGTACGGGCACGGACACTGCTGCTTTGCTTCTTGTTTCCTCTTGCTCAAGAAGACGCTGCACCACACTATGTATGTTTTGCTGCATCACACTATGTAGTGTTTTGTTTCTAAGCATGTTGCAGACTGTGCAGAGAAGACAAAGAAGAACTAACAACAACATTATGCTGTCCTTGGCATCCAGAGGGAACTTAACATTTTCAAAAACTGCTGTGTCAAGCCTGAAAGGTTGGAAAAAATCAATCTTTACCCCTCCCCCCAGGGGCTGGGTGAGGTTGCCGAGGCCCCAGATGTAGCAGCCTAGATTAGGACAAGCAAACAGAATTGAGTACATATTCCAAATCATGTTCATTGCCTCAGAGGTCATAATGCGATAGACATAGTAGACCAATAAAGCAATTCTCATACCATACCCTGGTCTACACATGAGCATTACAATTGCCACATAATTCCCCACATTCGGAAAAATATAGAGAGATAGGTATGAGACCCAAAAAAGCATGTTAAGCATCATAGTGAATAGGTACCCTCTACAATGCAAGATTGTAATTCTGACTTCTCTCAGTACTTTCTTGCCCCACATTGGGCGCCAAAATATGTTCTGGTTTGAAAGCAAAACCAGTGAGAGACTCCAAGTCAGAAATACAATTTATTGGGAAAAGGGGAAAAGGACAAAAATACATGCAACAATACAAAGGGAAAGACCACCAACAAAGTCAGAACACAACCTGGCCAGCGTGCTGGCAGCAGTCCAAAT
>QUSF01000437.1:0-10861 GCA_003676055.1 Chloebia gouldiae
TCCTCCTCCTCCTCCTCCTCCTCCTCCTCCTCCTCCTCCTCCTCCTCTCCTCGCTGTCCGCGGCTGGAGACCAGCTGCGAGGACAAGGATGATGAAGACGACGAGGATGATGAGGACGATGAGGACAAGGAGGAAGCGGGCGGCTCGGCAGCGTGGCCCTCCTGCAGCAGCTCAGTGCACTTGTCCACGATGTGCCACATCTGCAGCACGCTGCCCACCGTCAGGAAGCTGAGCAGGTCCCCGCGGGCCATGGACAGGCGCCCGGTGTAGGCGCAGCCCAGCACCAGTGCAAAGGCCGCGGGGTCCATGACACCAGGCAGCTCGATGGAGTCCAGGTTCTTCAGGAACAGCTGGTCGTGGAAGAAGAGTGAGGATGCGGCCAGCACAGCGCGGTGCGCACGGAACTCGCGGCCCTGTGGGACAGAGCAGGAATTGAGCAGGACAGGAATCCTGCTGGGGAAGGTGAAACAGGGAATCTCATCAATGTGATTGCCTGGCAAAGGATTCTGAGAATATGGAAATGATAACTGAGACGGAAACGAAAGCAAGCTTTGAGATGCCAAATCCTAGTTACTGAACAACTGGAAAACAAGGGCATGGCCGGCTGAAGGTAATCCCCTTTTGATGAAACAATACCCTCTGCTTGCAAGGGTCAGAGCAGGCCCTACTGGCTTGGCAGAAGGGGTCCAAAGAGAAGTTTTTAGGATTTAAAATGAAACACAGTATGGTAATGATTCTTATAGGCTGTATGAAAATGCTATAAGATTTATATCTTGTACTGGATTGGTTAGTGAAAATTAGAATATTCAGAAGAGAAGATTTATGGTATTGTAACGGGAACTTCTCTCTCTTTGGGGGATTTGTATCTTGTACTGAATTAGTTAGGGAAAATTAGAATATTCAGCACAGAACAAAATTTATGGTATTGTAATGGGAACTTCTCTCTCTTTCGGGTCTCTCTTTCGCCCTGCTCGGAGCTGTGGCTGGCAGCCCCAAATAGGGCCCCTGCCAATACAAACAGGGCCTATATATAAAAGTTTATTGCCCCTTTGCAACAAACCCGAGTTCCAAGCCCTGGCTTCAGAGATCTCTCATCTCCGTCCTAACCAGCATCCTCCTAAAAAATCCGTTCCGGATTCAGGTGAGAAGTTCTGAGCCTGTAACAAGCTCATCTGTGCTTGTTAAGGTTCATCAAGGTTCCCCATTCTTGCAAGAGAGAAAAATCAGAAACTTGTGCTGGCAGAATCACCTCGACCAAGAGAAGGAATTAAAAAATTCAAACTGAGAAGGAATTAAAAAATTCAAACTCCCAAGATAAATGGAGAGAAGGAATTCAAAAACTCAAACTTCCAAGATAAGCAGGGGCCCTTTTGTGGGGAGCAAAGGCTGGAGCTGACTGAGAACTCTCTGCACAAAGGGCAAGGACTGATAAAAACTGATTGCAACTTGTAACACAAAATCAGTAAAATGAATATGCATGAGGCGCAATGCATATGCGTAAGCAAGGGGGGATATCCGTGCTACAATGCCCAATGTCTGGGAAGAATGGTGCACAGAACTCAGTGATATCAGAAGGCTAATTAATTACTTTATTATTCTGTACTATACTATAATTATATTACACTATATTCACTAACAAGAACTATCACTCACTAACTAGAAAAACCCATGACTCTCTGCCAAGAGTCCCAACACAGCTGTGGATCCAATTGGTCCATGAATCCAAACAACCATTGTCAGAATCCAATCCAGCAATCCCCTTGAGTAAACAATCTCCAGACCACATTCCACATGAGCACAAGCAGGGAGCAGAGAACAGAGGTAAGAATTGTTTTGATTCTCTTTTCTCTGCTTCTCTCAGGAGAAATCCTGAGAAAGCCAAGTCTCGCTCAGTTCACAGGGCATGTCAATGCCACACTCCCCCCTTCAAAGGACATGCGCAACTCTGAGTGTTGTCCTGATTTTAAAAGTGTTTTCTTTTATAGTTCTTTTGAAAGTTTTAAAGTTCTCATAAAATTACTTTGCCTTCTGATAATACTTACATATTTGAGAGTCAGAGTTCCCACACAACTTCATGTAAAAATAGAATACTTTACATATTTGTCTGTAGGTGGAGAGAAATGATTGATTGATCTTTGGACCAGTGTGGCTGGAGAGATGGTAATTCCATCCTCCAACCCATGGTCACCTCTGGAATTCTATAAGTACCAGATGTTCGAATAAAACTTTCTCTTTTTGCTTCCCTGGAACTTCCCGAGCTTCTGTGTATTCATTTCTTGTCCAATAGCGATATCTGTTGGCGCCATGTGTGAACGACACCTGTGGGTGACGTCTTGATTAACCCTCTCTCTCCCGGCCCTGACTGAAGCCCTTGTGGGCACATCTGCTTCTATGGGTTTTGTGGTTGTCACCATGGTGTTGGACAGCTGGAAAGATGTCCTGGAATGGAGCAGGGTGTCTATCTCGTGTCTGGGACTTGAGCCCCTGTTCCTCTGGGGAAGGGAACGCAGTGTTTTTTCTGACCCGGAGGATGCATTCTTTAATCAGGTGTGGTCTCTTTTGGGACAGCACCTTGGGGACTTTCTCACTGCTGATGGTTACAGTGCAGGTTCTGTGTGGATGCTCCCGCTCTGGAAACACATTTCCCAGCTGTTGCAGGAGTCAGATTCCCCGAGTCACCCTGGTCATGCCGAGGGATACTGAGGGTTTTTTGGAGGGGCAGGCAGGGATTTCCTCCCCCTTTTCCCCTGGGAGGCTGCGCTGAGTGATGGATCTAGCTCTCCTGGGGTGGGCCAGTCCCTTGGCCATGTGGATTCGAGTGGCCAGCCACTGGGCAGGGCCCTGCGGGTCCCTGTGGGCCCCTCGGAAGAGGCTGGGCCAACCCTGTCTATCCTAGTGCCGCAGGAGTGGTGGAGCGGGCGGGAATCACATCCCTCTGTGCCTTTCTGGCCCTGGAGGACAGCGGAGAGCCCCTGGCTCAGCCTCCGCCTCTGAAAAGGATTCAGTAACAATGCTTTGTCCAAACTGTGGCATGTTGTCATGGTTGACACTGGCGCAATGCCAGCACCCCCATGAAAATGCAACTTCCCAAATGAATGCTGTGAGATGCGATCAGGAACAGAGCAGAGCAGGCCCAAGCCTTATAACAAAGGGAAAGAACTTTATTAAACTACCACTACTATGATAAAAGGAAAAGGAAAAAAAACACATGCTAATTCCAAAATGAAAACCTTCCAAACATTCCTCCTCCCCCTCCCCCCAATTCCAACAAACCACAGTGAGATACAACTCGGACCCCCAGTCAGGTTCCCACCCTTCAGATAATCAATACTCAGTCCATCGAGGGAGAGAGGAGTCTCTCCTGTGCCATAGACCCCCAGGAAACACAGCTGCGACCTCTGGTATTTCCATGTCACACATGGCACCACCTGATAAAAATCTGCCAGTGTGACACTCTCCATTCCATGTCACAGTGCCCTTACCACTGTGCATGGACAGACTGCTCATAGGGTTTCTTTTTGAGACAGAGTGAAAATTTAACAGGGTAAAAATCCATTTGGATTTAGGTGAAATGCGCCACTTTGAGCTTGCTAACATAAGTAAAATATGTTGTTTAGTCTGGTAACTGCAGGACTAGCAAAAATACCCCAGCTGAGGAGAAAAGAAAACAAATTTCCACACTAGAGATAAGAAAGACTCCTCGGACCTTGAAACAGACAGGGCAGAGTGACCCAGGAGTTCTTTCTGTACTTTCTTACAAAAACTGAGTACAAGTGTAACTAGCTGTAAGTGTAATGTGAAATCAGCAGAATGAATATGCATTAACCTATTGTGAAATTCTATACATATAGAAATTAGTAAGGGTAATAAAAAAGAATCAGGAGTTCTAAGAGGTATACATACCCTTTGAAGGAAAATCCCTGGAGTGAGAGAAATCCTTGGTGTGCGTCCAGCGCTGCAATAAACATACCGTCCCTACAAATCTGTATTAGAATTGTGGGGTTTTGAGTTTTCATCCACGTTTCATTTTCAAGGATGCTTTGCCAAGGACCAAAGAAAAATAACGGTTCAGTTTCTCATTTTTGGGACCACAGTCCCCCCTGCCCCCCCCCCCCTCATTTTCCCCTGAGGCCGAGGGTCCAGGAACTGGGATCTTCTTCTCTTCTTCTCTGAAGACAGGGGGCACCACCACAACCCTCCTTGACTTTTCTCTGTTCACTCCACTCCAGTCACTCTCAGCTGCTGAAGCAGGTCTCTTGGCTCACCACTGCATCCCCCTAAAATGCAGTCTCTCTTGCAGGAGAAATTTGGTTCAGTCTATGGCTATACAAGAAAAGTCCAGCCAAAAGCCACTCCATCATCTCCTCCCCGCTAGAATTTCTCCAGAGACAGATCCCAGACTGTCTCTCTTCTTCTCTTTCAAAACGAGGAGTAATATTTCACAAAGCTTTCATTTCCCAAGGAAGGGTTAAAAGTCCTGACTCCCTGGACAGCTCTCAGCCCAGACTCCAACACCTAGGGCTGGGGACCTTCCCCTGCCCTTCTCCTCCCTGGCTGGAGAATTTCCAAGTGTCTTCAAGCTCTCTGTCTCTTCCCCTTTTGGGTGGGGGAACAAAAACATCTCAGCCTTCCTCCACCCTTCCCTCCGCAGGAGCTGGCTGGGTTCCATTCCCTCCACCCTTTGGCCTACCTCAGCCTGGGCCATATGGCCATCCCTCCCCCACCCAGCCCGTGGCTGGGCAGGGAAGAATCTGAACTCTCTGATGACCAGAACCAAAGAGAGAAAGTTCCCCTGGGAGTTCTGGTTTTTAACCCCTCTGTGTTCTCAGAGGTGTGCCCAGCCTTCAGTGGCCACTCCAGTTGCCAATATCCAAACCTGACCACTGATTGGTTTGACCCAGCTTCCTGAGAAAATTTTCTTCTGTGTCAAACCATGACACATGTCCACTATATTTCCCCTGGGCACGGGGGGGCCGGACTCTGCAGATCCTTCACCACCTGCTAGCCTGAGGCCAGTGTCACTGGCCTCTTCTGAGCCAGCTCAGCCAGGCCTGCAGGCTGGGCAGGGGAAGCTGCTGGGGCGGGTCGTGGCCCGACCTTCGGTCGGAGCCTGCCCTGGGCAGCAGATGGCACAGCCCGCTCCACCCGTGTGGGGTGCTGCCGGTGGTGGGGCATCCCCTTACGGGTGGCAGCCTTTTGGGCGCCATGCCTGGCAGCCTTCTCCCCCTACTGGCTGTGAGGGGCGCTTGGGAGTGGGCTGGGCCGACTCCGCCACCCATCCCTCCCGTGGATACTGGCGCTGCAGTGGCTGTGGGCGCTGCGGTGTTTGAATTTGCTGCGAAGATGCCACAGCCAGTGGGAGACCTGTGTTTTCCCGGGACTGTGGGTCCCAGACTGGGGGTTCCTCTGCAGCTCTATGGACACTCCCTCAATGTCAGGTCACCGTGCGACCGAGAGAGCACAGGCAATTCTGGCGTGAGGTCAAAGATAAAGTCAATAACATGATTGATTATGCCCCTGAGCGTGGCCTCCTGGATTGCGGAGATGGGCTTTCTGTCCCTGCTGATGCTGCAGGGGGCACAACATCGTGTCAAGCCGACTCCCAGACAGGCATCTGTCCCTGTCCCTATGGGTCCCACGGGATGGGACGCAGCAGGTAATGGTACCTTATTGGGTGGTTTCCAGGTGTTCCCTGTGATTAGAAGTGCAGTTAACACCCATCAGCCCTTATTAAGGAAGGCTCTGATGGAACTCGGTGATAGAATTGGAAAATATGGTCTGGGGTCTGTTGAAGTTATACAGCTGCTTAGGGTACTTGCGGCTAACACCTTGACCCCTTATGATATTAGGAGTTTGGCTCGTATCCTTTTTCAGCCTGTGCAGTATGACACTTTTGAGACCAAATGTGCTGAGTTGGCAGCCAAAGCAGGGGCTCACAATACTACCCTGGGTCAACAGGATCCCAGGCGGGTTATTTGTACTGATGTATTGATGGGCAGGCTGGTTTTGATGCCCTAGTGCTTGTCCAGTGTCACACAATAGGTGTGGCAGCATTGATTCAGACCATAGAAGTGGCTGCTCCAAAGTAGTCATTTGTGACTGTTGCCCAGGGAGCTGTCCTGGCTTGTAAGAGGAGCATGTATTCTATTTGCCATCTGTTGGAGGGGGGCAGGTATCTTCTGTTAAGTTGGCAGTTTTCTTATCTCTTCCAAGAACAATATCTCCCTCTGGGGAGATATCTTCTGTTAATGGACCATTGAATGACTCACTGCATGACTGGTAAAGTTACATCATCCCATTATGAGATGCTCCACCCAGAGGGAGGAGCCAAGCATCCCTACCTGCATAAAATCAGCACTTTTTGGGACATCAGGACAGCCTTTCTGCTGGATTCCCAGAGGAGCAGCTTCTTCCCCACTGGATTCCCAGAGGAAGACCAGGCCCATCTACTCTATCACCAGACCTTCAGAGAAAACTACACCCTTCTACAGATCACTGCTTCAGCAGCATTTCATCTGCCACTCGAGAAGGAACAGCCACAATTTAACTGGACTATTACCAACACCCTGACTCCTCAGGGTGTCAGGTTTCTGACTCCATCACTAGTTTTGTTTGTATTAATTACATTTTTTAATTTAGTTTTTCTGCTAGTAAAGAACTGTTATTCTAATTCCCGTATATTTTCCTGAGAGCCTTTTAATTTTAAAATTGTGGTAATTCAGAGGGAGGGGGTTTACCTTGTCCATTTCACGTGAGGCTCTTGCCTTCCTTCACAGCCTTTCCAAACCAAGACAGGAGCTGATGTTTTTCCTACAATTTGCAGACAGGCTGTCTGCCTCTGTTGAGAAGCTGGGAGATCCTGAGGCAAGAAAGCTTTTGCTTAAACACTTTGTCAGAAGTAACTGCAATGACAATTGTAAGAGAATCATAGAGGCTCTTCCTGGTGATCCTTCTGTCCCTCAGAGGGCAGAAGCCTGTGCAAAGGTAGGCACCTCAGGTTGTAGGACAGCTGCCTCAGCTGCTGCTCTGCAGTCCGCCCTGGCTGCCCCTGTGCAGCCTGCCGTGGCTACTGCCATGCAACCAGTCTGTGCAGTGCCGCAGGGAGGGCAGCGACAGCAGGGGAATGCTCAGGCCAGCAAGAAATGGAGAAAGAAGGATCACAAGTCCTTTGTTTTTGTGTGGTCCATGTGGAAGGCCAAACTGCAAGGCGACTGTTCATGCTAATGCCCAGGCTTTGCCAGGCTCAGGAAATGGGAATCAGAGCATGAAGGGGACACGTGCCCAGACACAAGGTTCTGTCCAAGCCCCAGTGCCCATAGAGGTCTGCTTAGCTGGCTTGCAGCCAGCACGCGAGGCTCAGCAGGTGTTGATGCCTGCACAGCAGCAACAGTTGTCTTAGATTCTGGCAAAATCCGTAAGGTTCCCCTGGATGCCATTGGTCCCTTGGGTGAAGGCATGATTGCTCTCCTTATGGGGAGATCGAGTTCCACCCTTCAGGGCATCATTATGCACATGGGACTCACGGATGCAGATTTCATGGGATAGATTTGTGCCATGGTCTCCATGCCCACCCCCCGTCATTATCCCAAAAGGGACACCAATAGCTCAACTTGTGCCTTTTAAGTCTTCTGTTCGCAGGACAGTTGATCAGTTGGGAGGTGACAGCAGCTTTGGATCCACTGGGCCACCTCAAGTTCACTGGTCTGCCGTCCTGACCGAGAAATGTCCCAAGATGAGGTGTACCCTGTCCATCCGTAGAACAGCGCTGCCAGAGTTTCATCTCCACAGGCTTCTTGACAGCAGTGTGGACGTCACAGCTCTTTCCCATGCCACCTGGCCCTAGGAATGGCCCTTGGATCCTATGTGATTGGGAGGAACAGCACACTGCTACGTGAGCCAGCAGCCTGTGCTGATCGCAAACCCAGAGGGACAGATGGCCATGATTTGGCCTCACATTACTTCAACGAGCGTTAACTTCTGGGGGAGGGATGTTCTGTCCATGTGGGCGGTTCACATCGGGACAGATTTTTGATGGGGACCACTGTGATGAAGGGCGCAGAGTGTCCTACACCTCCTTTACGGTGGCTGGTGGGCAAACCCATCTGAGAGAACCAGTGGCCCCTCCCTCAAGACAAATTAGTCACCCTTTGACACCTGGTGCAGGAGCAGTTGGACCAGGGTCACCTGCAGCCTTCTACCAGTCCCTGGAGCACTCCTCTCTTCTGCATCAAGAAGAAATCTGGGAAATGGAGGTTGTTACAAGACCTCTGAAAGGTCAGTGCCATGATGGAAAGCATGGGAACATTGCAGGTGGTCATGCCGTCACCTACCATGCTTCCCACAGATTGGCCGATCCTCATTGAGGATTTGAAGGATTGTTTTTTTACAATTCCTTTCCATCCTGATGACAGACCAAAATTTGCCTTCTCGGTACCAGCAATCAACAATGCTGAGCACACACAGCGATGTCAATGGAGATTTTTGCCCCAGAGCATGTGCAATTCTCCTGCCATATGCCAATGGTATGTGGCTTGTGCCTCGTCTGGAGTTTGCAGTTTCCTGATGCCCATCTTTATCACTATATGGATGAGATTTTGGTGGCTGGGTCCACCCAGGATGAGCTGCTGAGGATACAGCCCCAGTGGCTCGATGCTTTGCATTTTCATGGGCTGCAGGTGGTTCCAGAAAAGATTCAACAACCCCCTTGGAAGTCTTTGGGGGTCAAAATTCTGGAACGGACAATCCAACACCAGGAGGTGCAATTTGTGCATTCGGTGAAGACACTGAATGATGCCCAGAAATTGGTAAGTGTCATCTCTTGGTTACATCTATGTCTGGGGTTAACTGTTGCACAACTGTCTCCCCTGTTTGATTTGTTAAAGAGAGACTCTGATTTAAAGTCGCCTCGCATATTGACCCCTGAGGCACGCCAGGTGCTGGAGGAGGTTCAGCAGGCTGTTTCTGCTTGCCAGGTTTATCGCATTGATCCTTCCGTTGATGTCACTGTGTTCGTTAGCACTCCAGATTCACATCCCACAGGCATCATTGGCCAATGGAATTACAAATGGTTCGATTCTTTGCACATCCTGGAATGAGTTTTCCTGCCCCGTCAGCTGCAGAAGATGGCAACTGCATTGTTGGAGCTCATTGCTCACTTGATAATCAAATGCTGGCAATGGTGTTTGCAATTGATGGCTGCAGATCCCGCAAAGATCATACTCCTGGTACAGCAGGAGGATTTTGACTGGAGCTTTGCACACCGTGTGTCCCCGCAAAGTGTTATGGAAAACTTCAGAGCAGATCACTTATCATCTGCCCAGCCACAAGCTACTGCAGGTGGCAAAATTCACACAAATCTCTTTGTGGCCCAAAAATAGTCAGGAACCCATGCAAGGACCCACTGTCTTCTCTGACGGTTCAGGGAAGACAGGGAAGGCCATTGTTACTTGCAGGAATGGATCTGAGTGGCACGTCCTGGAAGGTCATGAGAATGGACCAGCCCAATTGGTTGAATTGAGGGCTGCTGTCATGGCATTTGAGAAATTTTCCCAGGAACCTTTCAATTTGGTCACGAATTCTGCCTATATGGCCGACATCACCAACAGTGGGTTGGGTTATTCAGTTTTGAAGGAGGTCAGTAATCCTGCCTTGTTTCATTTACTGAAGACCTTGTGGTGTTCCATTCAGGCCTAGGCTCATCCCTAATATATTCTGCATGTAAGGAGTCACACCAATTTGCCAGGGTTTGTAGCAGAAGGTAAAGGTGAGGGTTGACAAGTTGGTTACCCCAGCGTGGCAGCACCTCAGCCTGACACACTCACACAGGCCAAGCCATCTGTGTGGGATTGAAAGACAAGATGTTTCCTAGTACCATCTGTGTAGCAGTTGCCGGCTGTGTAGCAGTAGCAGGTCTGTGGTGCAAGAGAGACTCCTCTCTCCCTCGATGGACTGAGTATTGATTATCTGAAGGGTGGGAACCTGACTGGGGGTCCAAGTTGTATCTCACTGTGGTTTCTTGGAATTGGGGGGGAGGAGGAATGTTTTGGAAGGTTTTCATTCTAGATTTAGTGTGTGTCTTTTATTATAGTAGTAGCTAAATAAAGTTCTTTGTCCTTTATTTCTAAGCTTAGGCCTGCTCTGCTCTGTTCCTTATTGCATCTCAGCACGTATTTGGGAAGGTGGATTTTCATGGGGGCGCTGGCATTGTGCCAGTGTCAAACATTGACATTTACATATTCGAGAGTCAGAGTTCCCACACAACTTCATGTAAAAATAGAATAGTTTACATATTTCTGTGTGGGTGGAGAGAAATGATTGATTGATCTTTGGACCACTGTGGCTGGAGAGGTGGTGATTCCATCCTCCAATCCATGCTCACCTTTAGAATTCTATAAATACCAGATATTCTAATAAAACTTTCTCTTTTTTCTCCTTTGACCTTACCAAGCGTCTTTGTGCTCCTTTTGTGTCCCATGACGACAGTGCATCGATGACAGCGTTGTGTGGGGGAACAGGGCAATGCAAGTGTTCCAGACGGGAGAGGAAATACCTGCAGCGCTTCCCATTCTTTACCTGCCCAGGCCCCGCCCCTTCCCAAGACCCCGCCCCTTTCCCATGCCCTTTTAATTGCCCACCCCTTCCTGCCCCCAGGACACGCCCCCTCCCTTCCCCATTGGCCGCCATTCACCGGGCCCCGCCCATTTTCTCACGCTCCCATTCCTCACCCTTTCCAATCCCCGCCCCCTCCCTGCACTGCCGCTTTCCATTGGCCACCCCCGCTCAGCCCCGCCCCTCTGTGGGCGTGGCTACAAGACCGATCGGCGTTTATTGAAAGGCTCCGCGCAGCGGCGGCCCCGGGGGG